>JAXGGA010000195.1:0-291776 GCA_038373865.1 Uloborus plumipes | reverse complement strand
TCGATGAAAGCGCTGTTTTCCCGTTAAAAAACAAGTGTACAATTTTGAATTGGTGTACAACTTTCGCCACTTATTTAGCTGTAAAAATTTTAATGGTGCATTAATTTTTTGCTAAAAAGCTTGCAAAGCAAGTAATTAGTTTCTCTGTTCGCTCAAACATGTGAGTGTATAGAACATGTGTTTGAAAATCATCAAAAATATAGGCAACATGAAGTATATTTTTTCTTATTAATCACTAACTATAAAAGTTGCAAAAAAAAGGTAATTTCCTTGCAAACTGTACTTCAATATGTTGTTTTTATATTTACTTTTATTGTTCCAGTAAAAAAATAGTTTTACTTATCATCACTGCTTAATCGCATTTATTATGTTATTAAATACACAAAATATGATTGAGTATAGGGTAGTCTTGATCATGAAATTTGAAACGAAAGTTTTAGAAATGTATTAATACAAAATTAATGAAACATGTCTCTTTGCTGCATTGTAAAAAATGAATGTTGTTTTTACAGTATAAAACAACTAATTTTATAGTAATAAACTGAAAAAATTGCTAATTTTACAGTAATAAAATGTGAAATTTCTAATCTTACAGTACTAAACTGTAGAATTGATAATTTTACAGTAATAAACTGTAAAAAGGCCAATTTTACAGTTTATTACCGTGTATTGGATTGTTTTAAACTGGAACCTCTGCTGCCAGTATTATACTGTTGTTTTTACAGCATAATACAACTAAATTTTACGTCAAAAAACTGTAAAATTGCTAACTTTACAGTAAGAAGCTGTACAACTGCTAGTTTTAGTTTATTACTGTGTATTTTACAGTTTTAAATTGGAACCTCGGCTGCCAGTATTACACTGTAAAAATTACAGTTCATTTTTTGCAGTGTAGAAGAGCAAATAGTGTTATTTGAAAGGTATGTTAAATAAAAATTTCATTAAGTCTTTGAAAGCCAAGTTTTGTGATACAATATAACAAGTAAGTTTTGTGTAAAAAATGTCGCTATACCTATTTGAAAATTAAAACATAATAAAGATTCTTTTTGTAATAATAAGGTACATAGTGAGACCTAAATATTCTTTAGGGTGGAATACAAATCAAATATTATTGTATGAAAAGCATTTTATGAATCGAAGTTTGAGTAAAATTCGAACATTTGGTCTTGTGATACTCTTAAGAACAGCATTTTTAAATGTTTTACAAAATAAATGTCGTTGCTTACTGTCAGTCAAAAGCACCAATAATAAAATAGCAACTTCATGATAGTTCTAGTAATTTTTGTTTTTTGTTAAACGTATTAGTTAGCAATTTTCATATTGTATTTTGAAACTCAATTACGATAATGATTTAATACTAAAGGTTTTAGTAATTATTTACTTGCAGCTAAAATGTATTGCAATACACAGTTGAAATATTCTTTTGATGGAAAGTAATAATTTGTTATTTGAACTAATAATAACAATAATAATAACAATAACAATAACAATAACAATAACAATAACAATAATAATAATAATAATAATAATAATAATAATAATAATAATAATAATAATAATAATAATAATAATAATAATAATAGAACAGCTGTATAATTTCGATTGAAAGCAAAATTTGAACCTAGCTAGTTTTTTCCTAAAAAAGTAGTATTTTTTCATCCATTGAAAAGTTTTCCGGACGCAATAAAAAATATCGGAGAACTTTTATCTTAATCAGTTTTCAGACCATTTTAAAATAGCTTCTATGAACTAAAAACGAAAACTCAGTTAATGAAACAAAAATCTTCGCAAATCCTAAATCCATTTCGAATAAAAAAATGTCTCATTACAATTTATAATCGATAAAATGTTTACTCAATGCGAAATCAATGATTATTCCGAAATAGTTTTAGATTATCATGTTTTCAAAGCACTATCTTTAGAATATAAAAATCCAACATCTTAAGAATTTGGAAAGAATACATTTACACCTAAATCAACAAAAGCTTCGGCTCTGCGAGAAGTACTCATACTCCAAAAAATTCCACTTTCATTACCATTTAGGAGGTACCGCGGCATTTCTTTTCTTTTTTTTTCTTTTTCTCTCTCTGTCGGATGCTATTGTTCGAGTCGTGTCTTAAGTTACTCGTAATTTCTTTCGTCCCTCCTTTTTTCCGAAATGCAAATAATAGTGAGCTCTTATTTCTGCGTCCAACTTTCTTTGTCGTTTTTAAGAGCAGCTTTGTATGCAAATGAAACGGAGGACGGTTTTTTTGCTCCCCCTCTTCTTGATGATTTAATTATTTCCTCCGGTTGAACGATTTCTCGGCCCGAACTCTTTTGTACTCCGGAGGATTAATTGAAAATGTCTCCGCACAGCCGGAAGCACTTTCTTTCGCCGAATTCCAGTTTCTTCCACATAAAACTAAATAAATTTTCCGAGTGCCAGAGATCGCTTGCCTACTTTCTCTCATTTATTGCTAAATGGTTCTTTCCTGGATAAATATATATATATATATATATATATATATATATATATATATATATATATATATATATATATATTATACAACTTTTAAAAAAGTTCATTATAGGGATAATAATATCCCACAAAATACAAAAATACAAAAAATTCATTTTTCTTCTTGTATATTGTGATTATATATAATATATACATATATATTTGTTAGAAGTTAAAACTACTTTGTTATTAATTAAAATGAATTAAAATAGTTAAAATGTGTGAGCTACGTGGCTACTGCAGATATTTCATTTGTTTTTGGCACGCTCTATATCCAAAAGTATTTTACGTACAACGATGAGGAATATGTGAGTAATTAAGAATTGAAACATTTAAAGTCCTTTTTTATGAACAATGATTTTATTAAAAACTGTATAAATTTAAAAGTGCACCAATGGCTTAAAGGCAATAGATCAAAAACGACTAGATCTCAACAAAAAGTTAATATAAGTTAAAGGTTTTAAGTCAAACCCATTTAGTTCCAAAGTTCTGTCTTCGGAACTATCGGTTTTGAGAAATGGATTTAACGGATTTTGATTCTAAACGACTCATATGGAAATAACTACAGGCTCATCAATATTTGGAACTGTGTCAACCAAGTGCAGTATTTTTAAAATGGCGACAAAACAGGAAAAGCGTATCATTTTTTGTGTGTGTTTGTTTTACTTCCTGGTAGCGTCCAACGTCGTCCTGGTATTGTTATGATTCGTCATCACTGCCGCTTGAATGATATCCTTGATTTTGTTTAACGCTTTTGGTAGTGGTAATACACGAACAAGGTCTTAATATGTTCCCAACGCACTGCCCCCCCCCCCAATAACATATGAAAATACACTGAAGTGACAAAAGTCATGGGATAGCAATATGCAAATTTTCAGATGGCAGTAGCATCGCATAGAACAGGTATAAATGCGCAGTGCTTTTACAGAGCTTTCATTTCTGTTCAAGTTATTCATGTGAAGAGGTTTTAACGTGATGATGACCGCACGACGTGAATTAACAGACTTTGAACGCGGAATGTTAGTTGGAGCTAGACGCATGGGTCATGCCATTTCGGAAATCGTTAGAGAATTCAACATTCCCAGATCCACTGTGTCAAGAGTGTGCCGAGAGTATGGAATTTCAGGCATAACATCCCACCATGGACAGCGCAGTGGTCGACCGCCTGCACTTAAAGATCGAGACCGGCGACGTCTGCAAAGAGTCGTAAATTCTAACAGACAAGCAACACTGCGTCAAATCACCATAGAAATCAATGTGGGACGTACAATGGACGTGTCTGCTAGAACTGTGCGGAGAAATTTGGATTTCTTGGGCTATTCCAGCAGAAGACCGACTCGAGTGCCTTTACTGACAGAACGACATCGCTTGCAGCGACTCTCGTGGGCACGTGAGCATATCGGTTGGTCCCTAGATGAATGGAAAACCGTGGCCTGGTCCGATGAGTCACGATTTCAGCTGGTAAGAGCCGATGGTAGGGTTCGAGTGTGGCGCAGACCCCACGAAGCCATGGACCCAAACTGTCAGCAAGGCACTGTTCAAGCTGGTGGTGGCTCCGTAATGGTGTGGGCTGTTTTTTCATGGCATGGACTTGGTCCTCTAGTGCGACTGGACCGAACATTGACTGGAAATGCTTATGTGCAGCTACTTGGAGATCACTTGCAGCCATTCATGGACTTCATGTACCCAAACAACGATGGGATTTTTATGGATGACAATGCGCCATGTCACCGGGCCACAACTGTTCGCAATTGGTTTGAAGAAAATTCTGGACAATTCCAACGAATGATTTGGCCACCTAGATCGCCCGACATGAATCCCATTGAGCATTTATGGGACACCATCGAGAGGTCTGTTCGTGCCCAAAATCCTGCCCCATCAACGCTTTCACAATTATGGACGTCTATCGAGACAGCATGGCTCAATATTCCTGCAGAAGACTTCCAACGACTTGTTGAGTCCATGCCACGTCGAGTTGTTGCACTTCGCCGGGCAAAAGGAGGGCCGACACGATATTAAGAGATATCCCATGACTTTTGTCACTTCAGTGTATATTTAAACACAATTTAAAGAAATACCTATTTTCTTGGGCTGTCGCTATTTTAAAAATACTGCTCTCGTATTAGCACCTGGTTAACGTGATTCCAAAGTTTAATGAGTTATTTTTATATTCTCATCATCGTTGTACGTGCATTTTTTGTGATGTATAGAGTTTTAAAAAACGAGCAAATCATGTATAGACCACTGTAAAAAATGAACTGTTGTTTTTACAGTATAATACTGGCAGCCAAGGTTCCAATTTAAAACTGTAAAATTCAGAGTAATAAACTTTAAAGCAATTTTACAGTTTCTTACCGTAAAGTTAGCAAATTTACGTAATTTTATTGCCGCAAAATTTAGCTACACACTGCGGCAGAGAAACTTGCTGATTTTAATTGGATGCTAATTAGCAAGGCGTGGTCAGAAAGGAGTGGGGCGAGTCTCATTTAAAAAAAGGGGTCCTGAAGTTTTGTTATCTTACAATTGAACTGTCGCCATGCTTTGGACAAAGGAGCAATGAGCGTTCGCCACCGAGGCTTACTTTTCAAATAATCTGTCGGTGGTCGCCACTCGACATGCCTTCCGAACTCGGTTCAAAATTCATCCCAGGGGTCCCACTCCTGGCAAGGAATCGATTGTTTTGTGGGTGAAAACATTCAGGGAAAGTGGGAGCGTGGCAAAAAAAGTCCCAGGGCGTCGACGGATTTCCAGAACTCCAGAAAACGTCAAGAAAGTGAGGAAGTCGTTTTCGCGCTCTCCCAGGCGTTCGGCGTGTAAACACGCTGCTGCTTTGGTCATTTCTGATTGCACACTGAGACGAATTCTTGACAACGAACTCCAGTTTCATCCCAATAAACTTGCTGTGGTTCAACAGTTGAGTGATAACGTCTCCTAGAGAGGTGACGTGTACAGTGCTCCCCCGATTTGACACCCTGCGACTATTTTTTATGGGGATATCTCAAATTGATCGTTTACAGTGACAAGAACCAGACCGAGGAACACCTGAAGAACAACATCCGGCTTGCTATTGTTAACATCCCACTCGATATGCTCAAAAGAGTGGAACAAAACTTCAAATCTAGGGTAGATCAGTGCATCACTAATGGGGGCTGCCATTTGTCATATGTAATTTTTAAATCTAGTTAAAATAAAAATTCAGAATTTGTACAATATCTTATAAAAAGAAATAAACTGTTACATGAAGTACTTTTACTTTTATTGACTTTTCAAATCAGCAAGTTTCTCTGCCGCACCCTGTATATTATACTGTAAAAATAGCAGTAAAACACTGGCAGCGGAAGTTCCAGTTGAAAGCTGTAATATGCACAGCAAAAAACTTAAATGTGCAATTTTACAGTTTATTACTCTAAAATTAGCAATTTTACATTTTAGTACTATAAAACTAGCAATTTTACTTCATAGTACTGTAAAACTAGCAATTTTTACAGTTTATTATATAAAATAAGCTTTATTGTTCTGTAAAAGCAACATTCATATTTAACAGGGTAACCCTGCATATAGAATATACTAACAATGCATTTTGAAAAACATTTTTATAGGAAACCGTTTCTTCGTTTTCACTAATAGAGGAGATTCTTAAAGGGTATTTTAGTAAATCGCTTCAACAAACCTGTAGATATTTTAACAATACCAAAACACATGATTGTTATAACATTGCAATTGATTGATCATGAATTTTTAATATCATTTCAGTTCATCATTTCATTTACCTACATTAATAGAAGATAAGGAAGAAACAAAATAGATTTCAATTTTAAAATTCGCGAACAAATTTAAATAGACAGTCAGCGTTACTCATCGAAATAAATCTTTAAAACAGTCGACAAAAGGAATATTAGCAAACATGTGTCTTTGAAAGTCATCTAATTAAGCATATCAGCTTTATGAATTATCAATTTATATAGTCAAAACAGGGTGGGTCTTCAATTCGTGTAATTGAGTTGACTTGTGATCCTCATTCACTCCAAAACGCCATATTTATCTTGTAATTTGAATTGTGACATGAAAACTAAACAGCCTCTCAGCAAACTAATTTGCCTCTAATCTTTGTCGGAACTTGCATACGTGAACCCGCGCACATACGCAATCACGCAATTGCTTCAAATGAGTCATTTAACGTGTTTGAGGCACACAAGAGCAACAAAATAACAATCTACATTCGCATTCCCCCCCATTGGGACACTCAAAAGACCATTAAGTGGCCGCATTCATTCGACTTCGTCACATGCGCTTGAAAAGTAATCCGTGTGCGCTGTCTTGGTTTCACTGCAAGCGCTAATGCTCTTCAGCGCGTCGCTGATTATTCCCACTTCGACTGAAATTAACCGCTCTTTCCTTTCATTATCAACGTCATCTACATATTTAGCAGTCATATCCATTTACTTCGCAGTCTTTAAACTTGGTGACTCATACTGAAACGTTGTGATACTGCGATTAAATTCTCTCTCTTTCTCTCTCTTTTTTTTCATCCCCCGTTCTTCTTCGCTTCTTCCGGAAGATTTTGGAATGAGTTTTACCAGCGTCGTCATCATTTTTGCTTCGAAACTTCGTTTTGAAGTGAAACCGGATCTTTTTGCGTATATTTAAGAGACGCTTTGAAGGATATTCTTGCTTCCTTTGTCCTCAACTGAATGAAATTGTTGTAAAAGCGTTTCAGTTTTTTTTTTTTCACTAGAAACAGCCAAGGTACTTCGGAGGTGAATAAAAATTTTACCGGGGGTGCCCCTCCCCCAAGAAAAATGGAGCATCCTCCTCAAATGCAGCGGAGCATACGCCCAGAACGACAGCCTCTTGAAAAAAAAAAGGAGAAAACCCCCCTTAAAATACTATCCTTTTGAAATTTTGTTCAAATAACAAGCAGAGTTTCAATGCAATGCTCTTAACTGGTATAACAGTGGTAGAATTAACACCTATCTTTAAAATATATTCTTTTATTATATTCTCAAGAATTAACTTGAAAACAAACGTACTTACAATATAACATGACATAGAAAAGTAACTTACAAAAACCCACTCAGATCCCGCTTCCAAACGCACAGTCAACTGCTTAAATACATTTTAAGCTACACGAATTTGCATACAGTTAAACAAATCACTCACTTTCCGACAGAAAATAGTTGAAAGTCCAACAAATTTCAAGAGCTCCAGTCTGCGCCATGCAGTTCCTCCGCTCATAGGCTCCTCACATATTTTTCTACCATTACACGGTAGTTTTGGTATAAAATCGTATCGTTAAAAATTAATTCATTGGTTTAAAAAAAAACATAAACATAAAACTAGTAATGTATAGCAGTGAAAACCAGCGGAGAGATCAATTCAGTTAAACTTCATATACACTCAGGCACATTGAAAATAGCGACCCAAGAAGAAAGCACCGGATTGAAATGAAATTCAATACACATAATGATACAGATGAGAGATTCACTTGATCTCAAAATCTAGACAATTGAACGAATATAGGGTGTGCAAGGACACAAATACAGATTCAACTTCAATAGCGCGTTGGACCACCTCTAGCTGCAATACATGCCGCCGCGCGGTCTGGCATTGAGTTGATTAGACGCCTGATGTTGTCCTGAGGCAGATGGGCCTACAAATTTGTAACAGTCAACCCCAAATCACGCACAGAGTGATACGATAGCATCTAACGTTTTAGCTGATCCCACACATGCTCTATAGGGGATAAGTCGGGGGAGCGGGCCGGCCATGAAAGAGTCTGAAAATTACGTAGGAAGTCTTGAGCAACTCTTGCTGTGTGCGGACGAGCATTATCTTGCTGGAAAATTGCCCCTGGGAGACCATTTAGGAAAGGTCCTACGTGGGGTCGAAGAATATCATCAACGTAACGTTGGCCGGTTAAGAACCCCCTTCCTGAATTAAACACCATTTCGGCGTGTATGAGCATGGCACAAAACTTGAATCATTTGCATATCACATTACGCTGTACTTATTTGCCAAGTTTCGACATTGTACAGATTCCCTGTATTTGTCGTTGCTTACCCTGTATTAGTTTAATTGTCTTGATTTTAAGATCAAGTGAGTCTCTCATCTGTATCATTGCGGTATTAAATTTCATTTCAATCCGACGATTTCTTCTTGGGTCGCTATTGTCAATGTGCCTGAGTGTAAATTTCTCTCTCTCTCTCCCTCTTTTTATTAGCTTGATTGTCCTTCAACCTGTATTCCAGAGGTTCACTGTCGTAACCATTGATTTTCTGCATCTTGTTTTTAAAAATATTTTAACATGAGTTCGCACGTTCCACTAATTCAACCAACATTCTGAAAAATTCAGTTTGTTAGTAACAACAGTTGATTACTAGTGTCAAAAATTAGAAGCTACTTATCATATAACATAAATAGGCCGAAATTCAGCAGGCGGACTAAATTAAGTCATATTTTGTAAATAGTTGTAAACAATTATCAAACTGTTTGCATTGATATTTGATAATAGCAAAAGCCACAGTATTTTTATATGAATTTGGATTCACATGTTACCTTCATTAATTGGCTTGCTTATTAATAAATTTTAGTCTGAGATAAATTTTCAACACGGTTATTACGTATTAAAAATGTTTAAGTAAAGAGTCTTAAAAAATTCTTTATCATATTTCAGAACTTACTAATTATGTCTAACTAAGCAACTAAGCACAGAAAATAAGCAAGAATAAATAATTTTTAAAATAGTTGTAGACATTACAAAGCTGTATATTATAAAAACCGTAATCAATAATAATACAAAGCAAAGTATATTGACACCAATTCAAATAAACTTCAATTGCATGATTCCTTCGTTTGTTAACTCGCTTATCAGCAAACATTGTACTAATGCACCATTTTCACATTTTTTTTTCGAAATCATAATGTAATGCGATCCTGAATTATCTTGGTTCGCTTCTCTCTCCCCTCCCCCCATTTAAAACTACACACCAAGACAGTTGTTTTGTTTCCATCATCAGTAATGCCAGGGCGTTCGTAGGAATGCAAGTAAATAGTCTAAAGGCCTTTATTTTTCCGTGAAAAATAGTCACGTGTTTTTTGTGAACAGTTGCAATCTGTCGAATTTTTGACATTTGTTGTGATTAGCGAGAATCCCTGTTTAGTGTGAGTTGATGTTCTGTGACACCATAGAGAACATAAATTTTCATCCCAGCTTATAATCCCTGAGAGTGAAGACATCATAAACTTTTGCGATTGTCACCTCTGTCTGGCTGATGCAAACGAAACCCGATCTCTCTCACGAAAACGGCTCCCGTATAAACAGTACTTGAGGGGACTGCAGGAGAGATGAGGATAAGAGAGCGAGAAGCTTGGTTGATGTTTCCACGCTTCGTCCTAAACATCTGATATGAAACTTCGTAAAATTTCCTACATAGCTGTGTGTAGAAAAACCACTAAATGTCTGTGAAAAAAAAAAAAACACCTATAATTCATTCAACTTTAGAAAAAAGTCCTTAAAACGTTACAACATGTATCCCAGAGGACCATTATCATATTTGCTGAATTTTTCAAGATTTTGATTCCAAAAAATTCTTAGCGTAACATCATCAATATTTAATCCCCAATATTATTTATTATTGAATGAACATCTTGGAAAATTTAGTTTGCTAGTTTCGACTGTGCACTACGGGAGTTGAAAATAAATCTAACGTTATATACATTATAAATATGAAGAGGAATGTAGGGAAAAGTTAAATAGTTAAGATAATCTACCGTAAAATGGGCTGTATGGGAACAGTGGGGTCAATCGGAACAAAAGTTCCCGTCCGTACGAAGAGATTCTTCATAAATATACTATTTGGTATTTTTCGCCATTAATTTTTTTAGAAAGATAATCTTTTCTTCATAGAAAGTAGGAAAACATTACTTTTGTTAATCTGGCAACGCTACTGGCTTATAAGGAGGGCTGCACGTGGAATGCTAGAAAACATCACGTTTTCATAGACTGCAAAGCTTCATATGTAAGTACAAACCTTCTTATATTCTAAACCTAAGCGTAGTATGTTTCAATTATGCATGTATCTGAACAACAGAATACTACATTATAATTTACATTTTTAAAAAATTTTGTCATAAAAATGAAGAATTCTGAAAAATGCCGTAGGAAAAAAAAATTGCGGGGTGTATCGGAACACTTGGTTCTGTTGTTCCAATTCAAACTTATTTAAAGGAAACTGTGTGAAAAATTAAGATTCTACACTCAATTCTTCTAGTCAAGACAAGAACAAGGATTTATTACTGTTTATCATTTCTCGTAAGCAACTAGATCTTAGAATGACAGAAAGTTGCAGATTTAAAAAGATTTTTGTTCCAGGAGACTTCTATTTACCTAAAATAGATGGGGAAAGTTGTACAGACTTTATGTAGCAAAAGTCCAGTACACAGACAGTGATGAATAAGTGGGAAAATCTTACAGTACAATCCCCAAAACCCAGAGATTTTAAGAAACTAAAGAAAAGGCAGCGTTCATCCCAGAAGATGTTAACTTAAGCCAAGCCGCAACTGCTAGTTTTAAGGACAAGTACATATTTGTGGACGATATGAGTGACTTCAATTTATGTTACAGCTTTGTATTTCAATTCATACGTATTTCTAAAAATTAATACTAATTTTTCATAAGTACAAAATCATTTTATGTTTTGACAAATCGTTTATTGGTATAGAAAATAACTTTTTATTTGACAATAACTAGCTGATCTTATTCCCCCCCCCCCATCAATATTACTCATGTTTGTGAGACCTGTTACAGGTTAAATTGAAAAAACTAAAATTTTTAACATGTGTTCCGATTGACCCCTATCAGCGGGGTGATTCGGAACACCCCTTAATTCCTACATATATAAATAATAACTGTTCGAAATGTTTTGTCTTTGCTTGGAATATCAAAAGCAAAGCAAGACCAAAGTTTTTTCCCAAAAAATCAAATTAAAAATAAATCTTTTAACTACTTTTTTTACAATCAAAACTGAAAAGTGTACCGATTCACCTCATTTTACGGTACATTTTCAATAGTGACAAATTAGGAAATTGGATTCCAAAATTCCAGTATATAAAGAAGAAAAGGGTATTTTATAAAGTAACTTGCACTGAAACGTTATTTTATATTTTTGACAGTACATTTATTTGCACTTAAAAAAATAAGAGGAAAATGTTCATTTTTTCCACGGCGCAGGCGCAAAGTGAAAAATGAAATATTTTTCTCGTGAAACAACTTCTACTAATTTATTTAAAGTATTTTCGATAAAATATACGAGTAAAAGAATGAATGAACGAATACATAGCTAATGAAACAATAAACGAATAAATTTATTAAGTAATTGATGTGAGAGGGCAATAAATGAGTAAACTGGCGAATAAAAAAGAAAATAAATAAATGAATGAATAAGTCTGAGTTATTGAATAAAAGAATGTAAATAAATTCATAAATAAATTCATTAATAAATGAATATGTGAGGGATTTGGTATATGATTGAATGAGTAAACGAAATGAACTTTTTCACTTCGACCCATCCACATGGCGCCAATATTTGAAATTGCTTATATTGTTACATACCTTGATCTTCAGAGGTAACTTTTTCTGACTGGAAGGAACGACATATGTTACTACATTGCAAAAATATTACCAGATAAGTGGGGCTAAAAACGTAATAAATATTTCATGATTTCACTTTGCCCCACAATACCCTACTACTAGTAGGATAAATGAAATCATTAACTTTAAAATATAGCAAAATAAAACATTAAGAAAAAGCTTAAAGCAAAATTGAGAGAAAAATACCCAGTTAATGTTCTTACCATCCACCTCCGAAGATTTTTAATGGCATTAAGTAGACCGAATATTTTTTGTACAAAAAATCACTAAGAGTAAGCGTCAGCATGCTTCATTTTTTAATTGAATTATATCCGTAAAATTTTCGTAAACAAATAACATTGCTTCTAGCTATAGACACTGGTTTTAAATTTATTCAACTCGTAAAGCATTCCGACGAAAAAAAAATAATAATGATAAAAGTGCAATTGAATGATAAAAACTTGTTTGCCGTGAAATAAAAGGCAGATGATTTCATTTATGATGGAATTGATATTGCAGTTCACTTATTTTTTTTAAATTTTTTATTATTCTTATTTCGAAGCATTATTTGGCAGCGATCCGAAAGGGAATGACTTAAGTTCCAGTATCAAAAAGAGTAACATTTAAATATCAAGAAGAAAAAGGAAGAATTAAAAAATGTTCGTAATTAAATCAGTTTTATTTTTTGCTTACTTGATTGTTGTTGTATAATATCAAGTATTTTTGGGTTCACATATTAAAAACCAATGCTATGCTAAACATTTTTACTTAGCTTGTTTGATTAATTTATTTGCTTTTTAAACACTTTGTAGCGTTTTTATTACAGGTAATCCGATGTTTATTTTATAGTTTTTACATTCTGATTTTCCATTTTTTCCTGCAATGGTATGCGAATTTTTACTTTATTAATTGAATGTTTTCTAAGCTGTATTCCAAGAGACAAGTATTGATTTAAAAGATAATTAAAGAACACTTATTTCAATAAATATTAATATTAAACTTTTCTTCAAAAGTTTATTGTAAATTGCTATTTTCTTCATAACAGACGCGATTTCTTACTCATATCTTTTAAAAAGATTTTCATCTGTTATGATTTGCAAGACTTAAGTTTTAATTTTCTTTCTTTTTGATATATTGTGCTCGTGCATTCTCCTGCCTCTCCCCTCTAGCCACTGTTAACTTTTTGTTGCAGTTCGTGAAATCGGAATGTCTTTCCTTTTCGTCATTTTCAGAGTTTTTTTTTTTTTTTTAGAAAAGTCTGCTTATATATTTCTGAACGGAGATTTTATTCATAGTAGAATAAAATGAAAAGGAATAGCGTCGATAATTCACCTTTGATATTTCCAAGTTAGAGTAAATAAAAAAATAGTACTTTTTTTTTCCTCAATGGCATGATACAATAAATAAATAAATAGGATTAAGATGGTTGAATTAGCTTTTAGCAGGTTAAACGTCTCGTAGTTAAGAATTATTTGTGAGACTTCGTTCAAGTGCCGAAAAGTTGCCATATGGTGTCCTTAGAGTGTGTGCTAAATTTAATTCATGTGGGGCAAAGACTTCAGTTATCTTTGGAGCCGTTCATTACACCAAATCCGTCAATTTTATTGTTTTTTTTTTCTTTGAGTACTTTTTATTTTTTGAATAAGAAATTACATTTCGTAGTTTCAATAGTGTCAAAAAGTTTCAATTTGGTATCCTTAGAGTGTGTAGAAAATTTTATTGATGTGGATTAATGACTTCAGTTACCTCTGGGGTCGTTTATTATACAAAATTCGTTAATTTTGCCGTTTTTTTCAATATTAAAAAAAATCCTTAGTTTCAGTAGCGCCCAATATTAGCACAAGCTCTAAAGATACCATGCGGTAACTTTTTGGCATTATTGGAATTGAGAATGATAATTCCCGGTTTAAGAATTTGAAAGGATTGAAAAAGCTATAAAATTAAAGAGTTTTATATAATGAACGGCCCCAGAAGTAATTAAAGCCATTGACCAACATGAATCGAAATTTGCACACACTCTAAGGATACCATATGGCAACTTTTCTGCACTATTAGAACTAAGGAATCCTAGTAATTATTTTTTTTTTAATATTCAAAAATAACATTTTTTTAAATAATAAACGGCCCCAGAGGCCATTGAAGATATTAGCTCAGATCAATAAAAGTTTGCACACATACCAACACCATTCAACTTTTTCACACTATTGTAAATTTTATATTAATTAAAATGTTTTTCCGATGCACACTAATGTGCAGTATCACACTGGATAAGCCAGATAAGCAATTGAACAGCAATCACAAACGAATGTGAGAACCACTTGAGAACCACCTTGCAATTCAAAGTTGAACTACTATTTCTCCAAAAATATAGGGGTCATTCCGATGAAAATGGTATAAATCATGTCTGAAACTCTTTACTTAAGATTATCAATTTAAATAATTTCCGCTAACTAATCATACTTTTTTTTATTGAGTTTCCATTTATTTGTGTATAATGAAGTATAAATAACTAGTACATGACTCATTTATGAAAGGATTTTAAATATTGTGATCACTTTGTTTAACAGAGTGGACATGTAACTGAGTGGACAAATAAGACTTTAAAAATATCTGTATAATCACAAAAAAAGTTAGAAACACAGAACAAGCATAAAGGGTCATTCCATAGTGACTAACGTAACATTTAGAGCTGATTTTGTAACTGTGTTTACTTGTAACTTAAAGGATAAAAAATATCTTTTAGTTATGCTGGTAGATTTACAATGTACATGGTATCTATGTATCATTTCAACTAAGAATTTAAAACAAAATTACTGACAGTAGATATTTTTTCAACCAAAATAGCAGTGTGACTAACGTAACATTTTTGCAACCCTGAAAATTAATGCTCATGTTGTGAGGCAAAAAATTTCGCAAAGTTAAGCAAGTGTTAAAAATTGAATGAAATATTTGAAAAATGTGTAAAGTTGGCTTTTAAAAACATAAAACACATTTATGAAATCTTAATTTTTTTAGTCTTAAGTGTCACTTTTACTCAAGATAGAGTGTGACTAACGTAACGTGACTAACGTAACCATCAAATAATAAGCAGTATAGACACACTACAAACTATTTAATTACGGCTAATCTCCGTGATAATTACAATAATTTTTCATTTTTTTTAACTTCTTATGTTGTAGGATTTTTTTTATGTATTTATTCATTTATTTTTTGATACTTTTTTTATACGGTATTTTTTTTTCTTCGGCTGAGGTTGGCATTTTCATGGAATGACCCTAAAGTTGAATAAGCAGCCTAAAACTGTAAGTTAGTCTGCAATTTCAAGAAAAAATATATTTTTTTCATCATGAAATCTGCTCTAGAGTGGACATCCAACAGTTTAAATTAACTATTATAAGAAGAGAATCAGGCTCACCCTAGTTGTTGACTACATAATTCAATGCAGCAAGCTAATCACGGCAGTTATACTACCTATATTAAAAAAAAATCAGATTGAATGCAATTGTTTATTTTATTTCCAAAAGGCATATAACAGAGTGGACAATTCGAAACATAGAAAATCTAGGGACATGGATAAATAATAATGTTTTTTGGGGAAGTTTTTTTTTTCATTTGCGTAATAATCTGCAGAAATGGTGTCAGAAGCATCTTTTGTGCAGTGCAGTGTCATTTATTTTGTTGTTACATTTCAGTTTAATTTTAAATCACATTTAAAATTCTATCGATTTGAAGCTGGGACACGTCATTTTCTCCTTCTTCTGACAAAGAAATTTTTTTTGTATCCTTTCTAAATGGATTATACCTAATCAATTGATACTTGATGGCACAAAATTAAATGGAGAACCAATAAAAAATACACTTAATGGGTGGTAGTTATTAAAATTGATTAAAAAAATTTCTGAAGTCTCGGACATGATTTGTACCATTTTCGTCGAAATGACCCCATATACTTGCAGCGGTCTGGAGACAGCTTTACCACTATCTGACTCTAACTATGGAAGATTGAACTAAATAGTGATTAAACAATAGCATTATTTGCGCCTTAAGTAATCATTACGTTTTATCGAAATCTTCTTTCATTAACTTATTTGTATGATCGACTATTCTCTAAAATTGTTCATCTATTTCTAATGACTTCGTTGAATGTGAAGCATCAAAGATGTTGCTCAAGGTGATTAACGTTTTTGAGAAGAAATCCTAATTCGCCGCTGCCCCCTCTTTCACACACACACACACACACACACACACACACACACACACACACACACACACACACACACACACACACACACACACACACACACACACACACACACACACACACACACACACACACACACACACACACACACACACACACACACACACACACACACACACACACACACACACACACACACACACACACACACACACACACACACACACACACACACACACACACACACACACACACACACACACACACACACACACACACACACACACACACACACACACACACACACACACACACACACACACACACTTTGCAACTAGTTTAGAAGAAGATTTATTTTGTACTTTGCGGAATATCTCTTTTGCTATGTTCATAAGATTGCGTTAGCACTTAAATTGCGTAATTAGAAAAAAATAAAAATAAAATAAACAAAAACAAATTAATAGATTTTTGCTACATTATATCCTACTTTTTTAATAATTATTTATCCATCATTGTTGATTCAATTGCTATCTATATGTATGTTGCAATTCTTTCGATAGTCTAATTTGATTAATCTGTCTTTAAGTATTACACAAAACTACTCCCATCAGCAAGAAAATGCATTTTATTTCAATGAAATGCTACATAATTTAATTTTTATCTCCATTGTGTTCGCAAAAGTCAAACTCGGCACTTTATTTCCCAAACGTACAATTTTAAAATAATGGTGAATTCCAGTTACATTTCTAGCCACTGAACTCATCGGATCTTATCCCGATAAAGCACATTTGAGATTTAACAGAGACGCAGTTCAAAGAGCAAACTCCACCTTGTCACATTAGCTCGACTGACCGTGATCTCTTCTTAGGCATTTGGTATGAATGATGTCCTGTCATCTACTGAGAACCTTTGCATCCATGGCATAGCGTTCAATTGTTTTGAAGGCTAAAGGTGGGCACATAATGCGTTATTCAATAGGTGGTCATAATGTTTTGGCTTTTGAATGTATATACATAGGTGAATGAATGTAGGGCAAAGTGAAATAATTAGATTACTAAAATGTTTCAAAGGAAAAAAAATAGGAATTTGTTTCGAAAACTTTTGTACATAAGGAAGGAATAATGTATTTTGTAATACAACTTGCATTGAAATGTTATTTTTCATTTTTGGCAGTAATTTGCTACTTTCAACAAAATTTTCGCCTCAAAAAATATATAGGGCAGAGTGAAAAATAAAATATTTCTGTAAGGAAATATTTTCAATTTGCTTATTAAAAATATTTTTATCAAATGAATGTAAATAAAAGAGTAAATGAATTAAAAATGAAACAATGAACAAATAATTAAAAAATAATAAACAAATTACTCTAAATTAATTAATGTATGAGAAATTAGTAAATAAAATAGAAAATGAATGAATAAGTAAAGGAATGTAAATTAATGAAAAAAAGAAGAAACGTGTAAGTGATTTAATAAATGAATGAATAAGTAAACTATTTCACTTTGCCCTATCAATTTTATCCCGAAGGCAAAAGACAAATTGCGTTAACATTCAAAATCACGACATATGTAATATGAACTAAACAAGTGCTGCACTGGTCGTCAGTGAATCTCAAGTAATACCGTAAAATTGGGTGTATAGGAACAGCGGGGTCAATCGGAACAAAACTTCCCGACCGTACAACGAAATTCTTCATAAATAAACTATTGGGTATTTTTCACCATGAATTTTTTTCTTAGTAAGGTAAGATCATAGGGAGTAGGAAAAAATTACTTTTGTCAATCTGGCAACGCTATTGGCTTCTAAGGAGGGCTGCACGTGGAACGCTAGAAAACATCACATTTCCATAGACTGCAAAACTTCATATGCAAGATCAAACCTTCTTATATTTAAAAACTAAGAGTGGTATGTTTCAATTATACATGTATCTGAACAACAGAATACCGCATTAGAATTTACATTTTTTATAAATTGTGTCATAAAAATGAAGAATTCTGAAAAATGGCATAGAAAAAAAATTTGCGGGGTGAATCTGAACACTTAGTTCTGCTGTTCCAATTCAAACTTATTTGAAGGAAACTTTGAAAAATCAAGATTCTAACCCCAATTCTTCTAATCAAGACAAGGACAAGGTTTTATTACTGTTTATCCCTTCTCGTGAGCAACTAGATCTTAGAATGACAAACAGTTGCAGATTTCAAAAGATTTTTTCTCCAGGAGACTTCTTTTTACTTAAAATACGAGGGGGAAAGTCACATAGACTTTATGTAGCAAAAATCCAGCACACAGACAGTGATGAATAAGCGTAAAAAGCTTTCAGGACAATCCCCGAAACCCAGAGATTTCAAGAAACTAAAGAAAAGGCAGAGTTCATCCCAGGAGATGTTATGAAAAAACTTAAGCCAAGTCACAATTGCTAGTTTTAAGGACAAGTACATATTTGTGGACGACATGAGTGACTTCCATTCATGTTAAATCTTTGTATTTCAATTCAAAAGCATTTCTTAAAATTACTTTTCATTTTTCATAAGTTCAAAATTATTTTGAATTTTGACAAATTATACACGTTTACTATTATTGAAATTATGCATTTATTTGACAGTAATTGTCTGTTCTTATTCTCCCCCATCAATATTACTCATTTTGTACAGGTTAAATTGAAAAAAAATAAAAATTTTAACAAGTGTTCCGATTGACCCCTATCAGCGGGGTGATTCGGAACACCCATAATTTCCTATATATTTTAATAATAATTTTTCAAAATGCTTTGTCTTCGCTTGGAATATCAAAAGTAAAGCAAGACCGAAGTTTTTACCCAAAAAATCAAATTAAAAAAAAATCTTTTAACTACTTTTTTTACAATCAAAGCTGAAAAGTGTTCCGATTAACCCCATTTTACGGTACTTAAAATATTAATTTTACATGAACTTTATCATTTTATAACAGCAAGAAATCATTTTGATAAAAAAACAATTAGAAAATGCGTATCAAATTTTGAAAATGACTTGTATTATTATTATTATTATTATTATATTTTTGTTGATATTTAGAATTATATATTTTTTGACTGGAATCATCTATATGCTTAGGAATTTAGTTAAAATAACGCTAGATAGGTTTTTGATTCAAGTTGAAAATATTTCACTTTTCCCCACATTCTCCTACATATATAATGAATTTTTTCGCCACCATACAGATCCTTTTCTTTGAAAGGTTAATAGAACCTTAATTAACATATATCCAGAGATATTGTCTTCCTTCGTTATAAAAGTATTAATCCTTCGTATTCATAAATAAATGATTAATTTCCAGCCTACAATGTTAAAAGGTTCGTAAAATGACGAATTAATTTTTCGCCAACTTGATTTATGTTTTTCCCGTATTTCGTGAATACACACTAACGTGTTTAGTATTCTGCACAGATTTCTACGGAACATTGCGTTTACTTGAATTATGCATCAAATAGTACAGCGGCAAATCAGTTTTAGCACAAGGTTTAACGTAGATAAAATTTGTAATACTGTATTGTATTTTTGTACTGGTGATTACTTTGTTTTATAAAACAAAATTTACAGCGGAAATGACATTACATACCAACGACTGAAAAGATTTTTTTAAACCTAAAATTGTTTTTAAAAACTAAAATTGACTTGAAAAATTTTATTCAAGGAAAAATTTTTCCTTTTCCTTTAGATAAAGAACCTTACCTGCAGATTTAGGGATACGCATTTTCATTTCCATGTAATGTAAATAAAATTGCAACCTGAGTCACAAAAAAAAAAAAAAAAAGAAATTCGTCAATTTTTGAAATTTGTAAACTAAATAGCAGATATTTGCTCAGATAACATAACATATATTTAGAACATGGTTTGAAATATTTGAACCCTTAAGCATTATTTTTGGAGCCTTGGAGCTGGATTTTTTATAGCACTGTACTACTCTAATGTGAAGTGTAAATATTTTGCATTTATCTGTCCATTAAAAACGATGATGAAAAACAAAATATGTTGTTATATTTGAAAATGTCGATATAAGAACTACACATCACGAAGTAAAATCTGTAGGAAGAGCTGAGATGTTAGTTTTAATTGTTATTAAATAAAAAGTCCATTAATTTTTACCGTTCTCATTAAATTTTCTAATAGTCGTGAGTTCATAAGGCATTTTTTAATTTCTCTTAGCATACTAGCTTGATAATCACATTAGATAGTAGTTTTTTTATCATTACAGAGAGTATTTCGAAAGTTTCTATCATTCACATCTTCGGAGAACAACATCTTCTGGATAATATGTTTTGACCTTTTGCTTCAATTTGAAATCTTGCCCTAATCTACTCTACAATGCTATCAATCTCTACAGATACAACATTCTATATTGTCTTGCTAATTGAATTTTCTAATGAAGATTGAATGCTCTTCTTGTCACAAACTATGCCACGATCCAATCAATCTAGCTTCCACCGCTGAAAGAGCAACAAGTACTGCTCTTCGCTCTTTCGTCCTCAGCGAAAATTTTTAAGGTCTCAGTAATATCCGCTGTAAAAGTAGGTTTCGATTTTTCACAATTATTAGTAACTATTTTTTCAGCCTGATACTTTTTTTTCTTTTGTGTCTTTTGCTGTTACCTTCACTATCCGAGAAATTGTGCTGTCAAACTATGTTTATTTGAGCTGCGATCAATATTAATGGGTCTTTCTTTTCCTTTTATTATCATTATAACTTTTTGTTCCCTTTTAAAACTGATTTTCCCCCTTCTCTTTGTTGAACAAGCTTTCGCAGTCCAAAGTATTTCATTATCAGTATTCATTGTATTCTTTATATCATTTAAAATACCACGGAAGATACTACTAATAAATAAATAAATCTTAATAAATAAATAATAACTAAAATACCACTTATAAATTAAAGTGGTATATTTAATTATTATTAGTAATAAATAAAATATAAGTGACATTTTATTACACTAATAAATAAAATACCACTTAAGAAATATTAGACGAAACACATAACACGGTTTTTTCGTGTTTAAAGTAAGTTAACTGTAACCTGATTTTTGACACCCAGAGTAGAAGAATATTATTTTTAACAATAAAAATTTAATTTTTTTTTGCTAAATAATGATTAGATAAATTTAAAACACTTTGTAAATAATAAGTAATTCATGTTTCTAAAAGACTGAACTTACTACATAAAGAGTTATGACGATAAGTATTTTTTATCTAACCAAAACCGGTTAAAGAATTATTTTTTTTCTGAGACTAAAGGTACTTGGGAAGTTAAACTTAGTATAATCATGCTTTTAAAGAAAAGACTAACCAAAATCGAATATTCTATTGAAGAATTAGCCAATTTCCTTAAAAATGTAAAATACATTATATAATGGAACAGATTAGTTTACTTTAACGAAAGAAAAACAAAGAGTACAGTTTATGATTAGCCATTTTATTTACAGTTTGAAGTTTCTTCTAAAATAAATGCTGTTGTGTAAATGGGACAATATTTAAATTACAATAGGGTTGGTTAGGGTAAGTGGGCCCCTTTTTTAGAACAGTTCGTTTTTAAAGAATTATCCAACAGCTTTAAAGCAAAAAAAGTTTAAACTTGTTGACTTATTTTATCTTGGACATTATTAATAAACACAAGTTCAGCATTATTTCCTAAAAAAATGCTTTAAATGTTTTTAACTATCGTAATCTTTAAAAAATGACGTGGGTGGGGGGCCACCCCTCATTTATTTATATTTAAAGTGTGCATATCTAAAAAGGGGGTTTGAATGTCCTACCTGATAAAGTATGTAACATTTTAGTAGGAAATACTTTTTTGTAAATGTATCCATTAACGAGATATCTACTTACATTTAAATGCATATGATAGAAAATTATAAAGTGGAATACAAAACAATTGTGTCTGTGAAATTCATTAAAAGCCGTTAGGCATATTTTTTGCTTTTACATATAAAGTAGCGTTGAACAAACATAATAGAGTCGATTAAGATCAACTTTTATAAAATAAGAAAAAATATATAGGTTGAAACAAAATGGAAACACTCAATGGCAGCGTCTGTTTGAAGTTTGTTGATTGAGAGCCATTATCATTTCCTCCTCAGTTAAAATTCCAACATCACTTACATCAAACCAATAAAAAGTGTAGCTATCTCTATTCTTTCTATCAAATGTAGCAGCATTTTTTCATTTGTATCATATTCTAAAGTTAGAACTTCATAATACTTTATATTTTTCTTTTATGCAAGTTTCCCAAATACATAGTTACCAGCTTTTGCAGTTTTTGTAGCTAAAGAATCAATTCCTTCTAGGTCTGCATCATTATCTTTTATTTCATCTTAGAAATTGCTTCATCAGAACTGCTTTTCATTTTGAAATCATCATTACTATGAGGGGGCCCACTTACCCTAACTGAGAAAAACCAAGGGGTAAGTGGGACCCCTCCCCTTAAACACTTATTAATAATACTTTGCATAAAAATTCTTATTGCATTGTGTACTTCAGGTTAAACTCTACAGAAAAACTTGATGAACATAGAAAAAATAATAAAAATTAACATTGAAACACGTCTTTGAAAAATGTTGCTTGAACTCGCAAAAAAATTTTTTTTTGAAATTTTTTTGACATAAATTATGTAATCCAAAAAAAAAAAAAGTTCCATAAAACCCAAATATATGCAAAACCAATCACTGTGATGAAATATAACATGATCAGTACAAAAAAGTACAAAAATCATATGCGCATTTCAGTTTTAAGGGGGGTGGCCCACTTACCCCAGTGGCCCACTTACCCGAACCGACTCTATTTTAAGTTGAATTTAATCTATTTGTTTCACAATATTGATGCCGTTAAAAGGATAACTACTTTAATGGCGATTTCAAGATCCTTGCCCATGTCATAATATTATTTTTTTAAAGAAAGCTAATGAATGCATAAAGGCACTGTCGAAATAGTTTGAAAGCTACATTTTACAATGGGAAATGCCAACAAAAAGAAAACACAGAT
This sequence comes from Uloborus plumipes, assembly GCA_038373865.1. NCBI lineage: Eukaryota > Metazoa > Arthropoda > Arachnida > Araneae > Uloboridae > Uloborus > Uloborus plumipes. Next base: position 268,441 of record JAXGGA010000195.1, on the reverse strand, counting down.
GGAGCGAGAGAAAAATGTTCTGACGTTGTTTTCTTAAAAAAAGGGAAATGTCAAAAGAAAAGAATTGCGTCAAAGACAACGATTTTTAACCTTTTCTTTTCAAAAAAATTCGATTTCAATAAAATCTTTTACTTGTATATCCCAAAGAATTCACCAAGCATGTGAGTGTAAGCGCGTAGCATAGACGTTACTTTCAATGCTTTACTATTTATGTTTGACATAGCCGATGTATTTTAGCCGATGCATCGATTTTATATTCAGTAGTGTCATGAACTTTCATGATATCTCTTTTCATTGGTTTCTGTTTAAGAATTAACTTTGTAATTCGTACAACAAAACTGTTTTTTCGACAAAATAATCACACATCTTTAAAGGATGGTTCATGTGGAATGAAATTGGCCGGAAGCAAATTTTAAACGAAATTCAAGTTCTATGTACAAGAAGCAAACCACAATGATCGAAGTTTTACTCTTAAATTACACACTTCATATTTCCATCGCTTTTGGAATTACAAAAACTGTCCTACTGTTTGTTAACGAGTTACTCATTTTTTTTTTTTGTATTATTATTCCATCTTTTATGTGTGGGGAATGTTGTACCTAGAATATTTTTTATTCAAATTTCAGAGAAAGAATCGCACTGTAAAAAGTAGATGTTGTTTTTACAGTACAATAAAAATAATTTTACAGTAATAAACTGTAAAAAATGCTAATTTTACAGTAATAAACTGTAAAATTGCTAATTGTACACTAATAAGCTGTAAAATTTTCTGCTTTACAGTAATAAACTGTAAAATTTGCTAATTGGACAGTTTATTACTGTGTATTTTACAATTTTAAACTGGGACCTCTGCTGCCAGTATTGTACTGTTGTTTTTACAGTATAATGCAGCTTTTTTTGTGGTAATAAACTGTAAAATTAGCACTTTTACAGTTTATTACTGTGCATTTTACAGTTTTAAACGGGAATCTCTGTCGCCAGTATTAAATAGTAAAACCAACAATTTATTTTTTGCATTACCGAATTAATGTTGAAATCATAAATTGTACTGAACAAAATAATCTGAAAGTTAAACACTCACCACGATTGATGAGTATTGGCTGCTTTACATATTTGATTTGTTCCTTCTCAGACTAATTTTATTGTTTTGAAACGGTAGAAATTCATCGTTTCTGTTTTTGAGCTGCTCTTTCCATCTGGTTTCAAAATTGCTCATGTTGTTTGGTCCTGGGTGGTGTGATAGTACAGTAGAGACGACTCTACGAGTAGAAAAACCAAATGTGCAATCCTTCCCTTTTAAGGATTGCTATTTGATTGTCGGTCGGTCGAGTTGTTTCTGTTTCACTAGAGCGCGATCCCTGATTCGTGAAGGCTGTTTGAAATTGTGGGTGCGATTTTAAGAAAGTTTCAACCGTGTCCATTATGTCTTTATGATATAATTGGTATTCACACTTTGTATTTAATTTCGGCATCTGAGCGATCACCCTTTCTTCATTCATAGATTTACATCTTGTTCTTAGGAACCTTAAGCACCTAGTGGTTTCAAAATTCAGTTCAGTTTTTTTAATAAAGCTAAATATTTCTTAAAAGCAGTAATTCTCGATTTTTATGTACCTAATAAATACAATCTTATACCATTATTACATATTTAGAGGTCAGCGGAGACTGCCGCACTTTGGTAGATGAGGTACGTTTGCCCAATAAAACCATTTTTAATGGATCTATCTTAAAGTTATTTTTCCATCCCTAAAAGTTGAAAACAGTAAAGATTTTCTTCAGGTGAAAGTTTGCTGGGATTGGATTTGCAGTTTGTTTTGGAAACAGTAATTTTTACTGTTTTAATATAATGTCGTAATTTTTAACCAAGTGAAGAAAGCTTTAAAACAATTAACATAGATAAAAACTAGGAAGGTTAACTACCAATTTCTTTGAGACGAATGAAAACAACTCCAAAATAACCTGAATTATTTTTTCAAAAAATTACCAATGCCGCCCGGTCTCCCTGACATAGCGGTATTGTTTTTTTTTTTTTTTTTTGTAAAGCTTTGAAGTCGCTATCAGTTTCAAACATTTTTGGAACTTGACATTTAAAAAAAGGAAGCAAAAAGATAAGAAACATTTACTCTTTGTTAATAAATAAAGTAATTCAACTTGAAAACAGCTCTGTCATTTATTATTAATAATAATAAGAAAGGCTTAAAAAAACTGAACTACGCACAAAATATCTATATATACTATTCTAATAAAATCAGCGCATTAAAGTTTTAAGTGTTTTTTTTTTCCTTTTGCGTATTTGCCATGCGATTTTCAACATCTCCAAAAATATCTATATCTTTGCAGAAAAGGAACTGAAGAGCACATAATTGAACGGTATAATCTATATATATACATGTGGATAAAAATAAAATGAAAAAAAAAGAAGGATAAAAAAGGGGCTATATTGTAAGAAAACAGCGGAAGTCTTAGAATCAATCTAAAAACATGATTTGGGAATAGTGAAGGTTATTGAGAGGGAGAGAAAAGAAAAATCTCTTTTTTTCGAAGCGCTGAAAGAAAATCCGTGGACGATGGTTTCTTCCAACAAATTAAATTCAAAAGCTAATTGAATCGATGCATTGCTATCGAGAACCTTTCGAAATATAAAATTTCTCTATATTTTCCTTGCTTTGAAATATTTTAGAAATGAAACGATTTTTCCATATCACCTATCATGATGGAATATAATGGGATGAAAAACTTTGAACGACGGAAGTTTATAAAAATGTTAAGTGATTGTTTTTTGTAGTAAGAATAATGCGCTGTGAATAATAAAAATGAACAAAAGTGTAGATGAAACTAAAGGCTCCGAAAAACAAATTTGAAAATAATAATAATAATAATAATAATAATAATAATAAATAAATAAAATCGCAAGGCTTTTGAGTAGTTTATCGCTGTAATTAAAATTTTCATCTCTCTTTCTCTCTCTCTGTGTAGGGGAGACTGGGGACGGTTGTGACGCGGGGCGGTGTCGTCATATTAGCTAAACCATAATTAATACCTGGTTGAAGCAAAGAGAGAGAGTATCAGCATGTTTGTCTGAATGTGTGTCAAAGCATTGCGGTAGCCATCGAGCGACATTAACGCTAGCAGAGGGGTTGGTTACTTTTTAACAGTTAAAAGTAAGTTTTTTTGTTCGATGTCTTTTAGTAATTCCTGTTGAATGGGTACAGATAGAGAAATGAAAGTTTTCTCCCCGTTAGTAGTGAACCTTAATAGTGAAATAGCAGTGATTACTTTTTATGTAGGCTATTTTGTATTGCCATGGCAATTGCTGTTTTCAAAAGTAGTGGGTTGGGGTCGGTTGAGACAAATTGCGTGGGGACGGTTGTGACACGAGTAAAAATGTTTTTATCATATTTGATGCCCATAATACGCTTGGAGAAGACAGAAATAGGGCAGTGTGACCTAATGAAATATAAAGAAGCTTATAAAGAAGTGAAACTTTTTTTTCTTTCGGACAGCTTTGGAAATGCAACGTTAATCGTAAGTCTTTGCTACGAAACATTCATTCGTAAACGCGATGGAGCCGGCCGGCGCTGTCACAATGAAAACAACGTGTGCATAGGTTATATTGCTCATAATAAAGTGCTTTTGAGCTTACATATACGCTGAAAGCAGATATGAGAGTAAAATGGCTACTGAGAAATAGTTCCGTTCATTTATGAATAGAAATGTTTCACGTCAAAGGTTTTATTGCGCTTGTACCTTTCAGCGCCAGTAAGCTACACAATGCTTATAATACTGTATCTGCCAAGTTTTTGTATTCTTAAGCCTATTAGTTTCCAAATCCGATATTTAATTCTGTGTCCAAGCATAAATTAGTTTCATCTTAATGCCTTTAATAAACGTTTAAAGAGGTGCGTGCAATTTTTTTCAGGTTCTGTCATATATTACGAGCTTTATGTATCTCAATGTGTTAATTTTCAATTGCGTATGGCTCGAAATCCATGAAATTGCTAATAATTAGACCTGATCTATTGTATTCAGTGCCCTCTAATTATTTACCAATCTAATTTAATTATTTTTCCCAGAAAAAGATATCTGTACCATTCTGTTGTGTGTGAAATCTGCTGTTATTTCTTATCCCACTTGACCAGCAGCAACATCAGATCAAGAGTGTAATGTAGATTTGTGAAAAAAAAAAAAAACTTTCAATTCTTCTTTGTCGGATGTCTTGCTTCCGTTTCGGTTCAGTACTCAAACTAGGATGTAACAACTATCATTAAGATTGTGAAAAAGGAGCAATTTTGCGAAGGATTAGATTAGATGGAATTTCTTTCCCCTTCTCCCAAGAGACTGAAAGAAATTGGACTTCTGTATTATTCACACACAGAAAATAAAGAAGGGAAATACCACTTTGTTTAGATGATAAGGCCGGATAAATTAGGTAATTCTTCAGCATGTAGCACAAATGACATCGGGCAACTGCCTCAGACAATAAAACCTACATTAGTATTCGTATTTGCACTTTCTAGTGCGAATGTTGCACTCAAACCAATAAGATTTCGAAAAGCCATTCTATTATCTATTGATTGCTGTTGAAAGGTACTCAGCTCTGCTGTCGACATGCGCTTGTCTTAAGAAGAACTTAACAGGTGGGAGAGGAATACCGGTGAAGATCAATTCAGCCATTCCTTTGCTATTGCGAATAAAATAGTTTTATGACATCAATGCTGAGTATCATGTGAGTGCAAATAACTTTGTTATTGCTTTTCGTTCTATTAACTAAGCATTTTTTTGTACACTGCAAAAAATGAACTGTTGTTTTTCTCTCTATATATATATCTACTAATAATAAAGCTGAAGGTGGTTCTGTCTGTCCTTCTTTCTGTCTGTCTGTTACGCGCGTAGCGCCAAAACCGTTCGGTCGATTTTCATGCCACTTGGCACAAAATTAGTTTGTAGCATGTAGTTTTGCACCTCGAAGCGATTTTTCGAACATTCCATTTCGTTCTTTTTCTATTCGAATTCTTAGCGGAAATTCGATAAAATAGGGAAGAAATATTTCACACACATTTTCAAGTCTTATGTCATTCGAAAGCTTGAAATTTTCTGCACAAAATGAAGTTTTTTCGAAGTTTCTACGATCATCAGGAGAGCTGTAACAACTGTTTTTAGAATCCCGAAATTCAAGGCTTACCTTCAGTAAAGCAAGCCAAACGATTCTAAAATGGTTGAACTTTAGAATAAAATTTGTTTGAAAAGAGAGATAAAATGAATTATTTTATCAACGGAAATCAATTTTTCATGTTGTTACTATGGTTACGTGTTCATACTTATTTTTGTTTCTTTCTTTTTCCAGGGTTGCCAGCGTCTATCTTCGTAGGCTACGGCCAGACGTAGTATTTTTGATTCTACGGTAGTATTTTTTCGGCCCAAATAAGGAGCGTAGTATGTTTCTGGCAACCCTGTTTCCAATACACTAATGACTTAATTAAAAGATTTGGCGGATTTTTTTTTTTTTCATTTTCATAGATTTCGCATTTCAGCAACATTGATTTTGGCAACGTTTGGAAACAGTAGTATTTTGTAATATTTTTTTTAGAGGAGGCGTAGTTTTTTTTTGTTCCAATTCTCTGGCAACCCTGTCTTTTTCCCGGTGAAGCGGTGAAGATGCTTTGGGACCCTGCTTGGCGCGTTTTCAAAAAGTCAACTACGCCAAATAGCTAGGGTTACCACGCTTGGCGCGCCTATCGTTCATTTAGCGAGAAAAGGGTACCTAAAGCACAGATTAACGAAATATCGTATCAATTGCGATATTGCATCGTTTTTTTAAAGTGTTTCATTTCGGAAAATGTATTGTTTTGTTTTTTAAGCTAGGAAAGAAAACTTTCTTCTTCTCTTAAACTTTGGTAAGATTTCTGTTGGTTCCTGTTATCAACAAAATTGTTCTTATTTTCTCTTTTGGCTTATTTTTGTCCATCTCCCTTGGGGTTGCATTCGAATGTTCCAAGGGGGTGTTTTACCCCATTTGTCGGGTAAATCAGTGTTTTCAATGCAAGGTGATATGAATTGGTTAACAAAAGTGATATGAATTGGCGCGACCACTTGGCGATATATCGCCAAGCTTTTGATCGCCAAGTATTTGACGCCAATTGGCGAAAAAATTTTTTTTTTTTTGATTTAGGTTCAATTTGGCGCTGTTGGCGATATTTTGCGAAAAATCCACTGAATGATGTTAAAATCGATGATATTTAGGAGATAAATCATTGTAAAACATTTTTTTGCATTGTTTCGTAGCAAACTAGGGATACAAATGTTTGAATTGTTATCTTGCTCACTCCAAGCACTATTTTAGCACTTAAGGCATCTACTAAGAAATTTACACGTAAAATTAAGTAGTGTGGGGTCCATATCAGATCTTTATATCACTTTAAAGGAATTATAGTTGAATAAAACTAAAATAGAGCATTTTTTCTGCTATATTAATTATTTTACAAATGCACTTTTAATTTTATACCACGGGCAAAGCCGTGCGGGTACCGCTAGTACACTATAAATCTGGAAGCCGAGGTTAAAATTTAAAACTGTAAAATGCAGAGTAATAAACTGTATAACTAGGAATTTCGCAGTTTCTTACTGTAAAGCAAGCAATTTTATAGCTTATTGCTGTAAAATTCAGCTGTATTATACTGTAAAACCAACACTATAATACTGGTAGTAGAGATTCCAGTTTAAATCTGTAAAATGCACGGTAATAAACTGTAAGTTTAGCAATTTTACAGTTTATTACTGTAAAGTTAGCGATTTTACAGTTTAATACTGTAAAGTTAGCGATTTTACAGTATATTATTGTAAAATTAGAAATTTTTAGTTTATTACTGTAAAATTAGCTGTGTTATACTGTAAAAACAACATTCATTTTTTACAGTGTATGTGTATCTATTAAGTATTGTAAGCATATTGCAAAATTTATTTTTCAATGATAGTATTCCGTTTTAAGTTCTGACTACCTTTATTGTACTTAAGGTTGTTTAACTGTATGAAACTACATTAAAAGAGAGCTGCGAAATGTTTAACAATGTTTTTTATGCACATATTTTACTCCATTTATCGTATGTTAGCTAAAGAAAATATTTTTTAAAAAGTGCATGGTTTCTTATTCACTCCTATTGAAGCTGAATTTCAATTTTGAGTAAGGTTGAATTTGAGTGAACCAGGCAGGTCAAGTAGTTTAAGAAAAGGAAAAAAAAAGCTTAAAAAATTTCGAATGAAAGTTACGTTACACACTGAGCAGTTACGTTATAAGACTAACTTTTTATTACGAATATTAAGGGATTGTTTAGTATGTTACTTAAAACAATACAAACACAAAAATTTCGAAAAATTTGAGACCAAATTAAAGGAAATATTAGAGTTAAAAATTCTAACGCATTAAGTAGGAACCGCGAAAAAAATGATGTGGGAACATAGCTCCTTATCAAAAGAACAACGATTATGATGTGTTATAGAAGTAAATACACAATGCGTATCTATCCTTTTGTCCTTTTTATTGCTATTGAAAAATAAATGTACTATCTGATCAATAACACCACCCCAACAAAAGCTTGTACAATTCGAAAAAAAAAAAAAAAGATCAGAATTATTATCATTCTTTTTTAAGTTTCATAACCACCAAGCTGAGCACATGCATCAAAACGCGTAAATTTAGCCAATTTATCAAATGGAGTAGGTGTGGTTAGAGTTTCAGGCATTGCGTTATCCCCTGGAATAAAGTCTATACACACTTGTTAGCTGATATATGCCCCCTAAAAACATGAAAAGTATGAAAACGAATGTAAAGTGGTATACGTCGCTAAGCGCCCCGTTTTATATATCTGTTAATAATGGTCAGACGAATATCAACTTTTTTTTGGGGGTTTGGGTTGCTTTTTTATGCGAGTGATTTAACTAAATATGAATGTTGGAATATGGGGGCTGTATACAAATTTAGCCTCCGTATTTTTTCGTTTTTTGTCTAATTGGTTTTATCTTCAATTTTTAAAGTCTAAATCTGAATCTTATTTTGACCATTTCTGAAATTGAAGGAATTGAAAGTATGTGCCTAGGGCTAACGGTAGTGAAAATAGAGGTCATCTAGGCGTAACGCAGATACGCAGAACATGTACACATTAGGGTGTCCCAAAAAAAACCGAAATTCAGAATTTTTTAACGCATACCCTCTTATTTGTTTCCTTTTACATCAAAACAATTGAAAAAAAAGTTTCATGCTATTTGAACAACGGTAACCCGTGCCGACTTGCGTCTGAAAGTGCGAAATGGCACTTTTTCACTAGGTCAAATCGAAAAAAACTTTTTTCTGAAATTCATAATTTCATGTTGATAAAACGCTTCCCCTATGTTCCCACATGTCCCACAAAATCATTGATCCAAATTAAAAAAATATTTAGGCAACCCACATGAGGCTTAAAATTCATAATTTTCTTCAAAAAATAGCTTTTTTCTATGTATTTTGTAAACAATGAAAGATAAATTCTAAAAACTATCAAGATGAAAAATATGAAGCATAAAGTATGTAATTAAAGCGAAATATTCGTTTTTCTTTCGATTTATATTTATTTCTCCCGCAGATTACTCAAAATTACGTTTTTTTTTTCTTCAAGTTTTAAGTTAAATTTTTCCAATTTAAATATCACATTTTATTTTATTATTATTCATCTGCAAATGCTGATTTGAAAGTATGTTATTTAATGATTTTGTAACTTGATATTTACTTTAAATGTATCTAATTTAAAATAAATAGTTAAAATAAATTATTTAAAAAAATTTTAAAAAGAAATTATGACACTTTATTTACAACAATATTACAGTAAAATAGAGATTACAAAACATACTTTTGTTCCAATGTTTGTTTATTACAGTCAGGGTATATCTTTCGGTGCTCTTGAACGCAACGTAACAAAAATTGTTTTTGCCCCTCATCAGCTGCTAGCAAACCATGAAAGTTCTGCATCATTTTTAGCGTTCTTTCAGCTGTATCATTTACTGCTCAAAGCACTGAAAACATATTTTTCCCTTCAAAGAATGAATTGTTATTCGCCCATAAAGAAGGACTCTCATTGAGAAAACTATCATCAATTTTTAGCCTATTAAACAAAGAATGGCTTTTTACTGATATGAAATTATCAATTGTTTTCTCAGCAAAATAATAAATTAACAGGTAACAAATGAGGAAGTAACTAATTAAACAATTAGTTACTACCTATACCTACCTCCATTTTTTCGATTCGGTTCAGTACACAAGTACTAGTTTGCACTTTCAAGTATGGGTCGGCAATATTTGTAATTTTTAAAATCACAATAAACATTTTCAACAATCATATTGATATTACATAAACATGTATTCAATTTTTTTAAGGAAATGAGATCCCCATCATGAGGCTTAAAATTTATATCTTTCTTTAAATATGATTTTTTTCAATTTATTTACTGCGACATTTATAAATTTGAAATTGTAGATACACTTAAAGAAACTGTGAAGTCCCTAAATCACTAAAGAACATACTTTTAAAACAGCATGTGGAGACGAATAATAAAAAAATGTAGCTAAATGAAAAATGATCAAATAAGCTTCGTGCTGATATATGATTGAAGTTAAAAACCTACGTAAATAAGCACAAATTAGGTAAAAAGTACATGCTGTACTTTCTACCTAATTTGTGCTTTACTTGCGTTGGTTTTTAACCTCAATTATAAAAAAAATAGTAATTAAACTGGAAAAGTTTAACTTAGAACTTGAAAAAAAAAAACCAAAAAACCCCCCGTAATTTTGAATAATCTGCGGGAGAAATAAATATAAAATGAAAGAAAAACGAATATTTAGCTTTAATTGTATACTTTATGCTTCATATTTTTCATCTCGAAAATTTTTAAAATTTATCTTTCATTGTTTACAAAATACATAGAAAAAAAGCTATTTTTTGAAGAAAATTATAAATTTTAAGCCTCATGTGGGTTCCCTAAATATTTTTTTATTTAGATAAATGATTTTGTGAGACATGAGGATACATTGGGGAAGCGTTTTATCAACATGAAATTATGAATTTCAGAAAAAAGTTTTTTTCGATTTGGCTTAGTGAAAAAGTGCTATTTTGCACTTTCGGACGCAAGTCGGCACGGGTTACCGTTGTTTAAATTGCATGAAACTTTTGTTACAATTGTTTTGATGTAAAAGGAAAAAAAATAAGAGGGTATGCCTTAAAAAATTCAGATTTTCGGTTTTTTTGGGACACCCTAGTACACATATATCACAATATAGCCGGCAGACAGATGTAGTGGTTAAGACACTGGCCTCTCACGACCGAAGGCGCGGGATCAAACCCGACTGGATCAAAACCAACTGGAGGTTGGTGGATTTTCCTGATGCAGAAAATCGACAGCGTCCACGTCGTATGATTATGCTGCATGTAAAAGATCCCTCGAGTAGTTGTTTGGCAAAATTAAATTCCTATTGCAGTTTCGCATTGAATAGAGCTCAGGTCCCTCCATCTAGTGGGGAAACTGGGCGTCAAAATTCTCGTGGCAATGGCATTCCGCCGATGGTGCAACCACATGAAAGAGTGGATGCCAGTCTTGGAGAATGCATTTGGTCTGCAAATGGTACGAAGCTAAACGCAGCCCCATTTGAAACAAACAAGCATCACAATATATATGAAAATTAATTAATTTTTTCTTCTTAAATGTAAATAAATACCATATCACTAAAATAAAGCAACGAAAATAAATAAGGAACAATAGAAAAAAAAACTAAAACAAAAACTGAAAATGTTTGAAGCTATCTTCAGAAATGAGAAAAACGGCATCCATCATTCGGTTTTGTCTGTCTGCTGCAATAACTATTGAGAGAACATCCGAGTCCAGCAGAAATTTTTGTTTTTCAAAAGATATTTTCCAGAACATTTTGCTCAAATTATTTCAATATTTCATTTCTTTGAAAATAGTTCCACAGTGTTTTCATCAGTTCATATCACATTGAAATGGGGTTCAAAAAGAAAATTATAATAGTTTAGAGCTCTTCATCAAACATGATATCATTCGGAGAAATTCCTGACAGAAGTTTGACAGAGAAACTGTAAATAAAACCGAACTTTTTCCGTTTGATTATTTTTCTCTGAGATATATATAAGGATTCGATAATAGTTAATGTTGGTTTAGAAAAAAATTGTAAGGTTTGTTTTTAATAAAATCAATAAAAATAAAATAACACGAATAAATAGAAAGCATTTCAAATATGTTCTTCATTTTTCTTCTCCAATAAACAGAAATAAAGTTTCGAACGTCTAACTAGAAACTCCCCATAGATCAACGTATGCACAATACGGTTGAGTAAACTTATGCAATGTAGAATATTTAAGCGAAAAAACAGGCGATTTTAGTTTATAGAATATATGACTTTTATATGTTACTCATTTAAAAATGTTTTATTTTACTATTGTTAGAAATTAGATACATTTCAACTTTGTGACTAATGAATGTCGGCCATTTTGCCTAGTGATCATAGACGTCTGACCGTGATGCGTTGGCCCCGGGTTCGAATCCCGGCTCGGGCATGGACGTACTTTAACTCTCGCTTGTCATTGTCCTTCCCGTGTATGAAAGTGTGTTATGAATTGATGTCTTCCCTATAAACGGGTCCTTATGGCATATGTGTTGAGTTAAAACGGTCTTCCACCTTAATGGTGCTCGTAAAAACGGAAGACGTACCTATCCCGCTTAAATCTCGGATACCAGAATGGTTTTTGAAACAACAACATCATGACTAATGAATTGAAGGAATGCCCCCAAAAGCTTGATAACGGTTATTTGACAAAGAAAAAAGAACATTCCGTAAAAAGAACATATAAATTAAAAGGAAGATGAAGACTGTAATAGTTTTTGAAAATTAATACTGGTGCACGAAGAAATAAACTCGTTTACTTCGGATCAAACATCTTGTGACTCCTGATTTGCTAAAATTTATGTTCCAAATATGTAACTTCATTAATATTCATGTTTAAATTTATGATAGAAACTTAAAGTTAAAAATCGAAGGTGCACAGAATTACTGTCATAAAATCTGCACCTCTGTATTCACGTAAGCCAAAAAATGATGATTTTCATGTTATTTCTGCATTGTATGCAAAATCCTTTTCCACATTGGGCTATAAGAGCGCATTTCTATATGAAAAAGCTTTATAATTATTTACCGGAGCTATAAGAGCGTGAGTCCTAACCTTTGTTTACAATAGACAAATGTTTTAATGCTCTGCTGGAAAGCTGTGAGCGTGTGAATTGTTACCTGCGTTAGAACTTCTTTGAGGTGCAGAAATATTGAGGTATGCTTTATCATAAGCTTAAATGATGATAGCTAATTAGTTGAAATTGTTATTTCCAACGTAGTTGTACAGACAGCGAAAACCTATATTCCTTTTTTTTTTTTCTTTTTTTCCCAAATCTTGCTACGTAAAATACCTTAGCCTTTTTTTTAGACCTAGTGCGATCGATCGATATGACATCCAGACTTTCATGCGTCATCATTAAGGAGCGAATGACAATGGTATGGAAATTGTGACGCTTACTTTCCACCAGACGGAAGTAGCTGGTGTTTCTTCAATGCGAAATAGCCCTAGGAATTTAGTTTAGCCAAGAGCATCCAAAGCCAAACGAATACTCATGAGATCTTTTACATGCCGCATATTCGTACGATATGGGCGCTGATGATTTTCTATCTTTTGAAAATCCACCGACTTAGCACCGCAGGTCAGCTCCAGAACTATATTTAGTTTTACTTATGGAGTTATTTTAAGATGAGTCGCCATTTATTAAGCTGGTTCTGGCAGTGAAGAACAGCAATTGCGTCTCGTTGCTTATGTTCTGTGCTACCGAATGGTGATTAACACTTTCTGCGCATGCTATGTAAGCGTTTATGAACTCAACATAATCGCTTTGGAGACTTCGTTGCTTGCTAAGCCTTTATGTGTATTCCATTACATTTTAGTAAACATAGTTATCTGAACACAGAAAAACATGTTTTATTTGTGGATTAAGATAATTTTGTTTGTTTTGCACCAGTAAATGAGCACTCCAGTGTTTTCAATTTTAAAGTTAAAAAAAAATATTATTAATCAGTCAGCTATGTTTTTCAAAATATTACACGTTTAGGAGATAGAAATTATAGTTAAAATACACATTAGACCCTTTTCTTGCTTATAAATACTCACGTGGAAATGAAGCTACGTAGGACAGTAAACTCAGGAATAGGATGTCACGTTAATTGCGGATAAGCGAATACCGTGGATAATCCCTAAAATATGTAATAAACAATATTAGTGTATACAGTATTTAAAAAATGCAATACCAATCACACATACGATTAAATTATAGCTAAACTTGTAGCTAATTACATATATTGCAAAAAATGAACTTTTTTTTTTTTTTTACAGTATAATACTGGCAGCCGAGGTTCCAATTCAAAACTAAAATGCACGCTAATAAACTGTTAAATTAGCAATTTTGCATTTCATTACTGTAAAATGAGCAATTTTTACGGTTTATTACTGTAAAATTAGCGGTATTATACTGTAAAAACAACATTCATTTTTTACAGTACATACATTTAGATTATAGCTAAAATAATAGCTTAAATTATAGTTAATTACACCTACATTTAAATTACCGCTAAAATAATATTTTAAATTATAGCTAATATATATTTTTTAATAGCACCTTCATATAAAGCGATGTATCATCCTACTTCTCTAGATATGTATTTAACAAGTCCGTCGACGCGTAAAAGAGCTGCTTCGTGGCTGATTTTAAAAATTGTAAATTCTCATTGAGCATCTAAAATTCTCTGTCACATTATCGAACCAAAAATTCTGAAAAATGTATGCCATAACAAAATGTGAGAGGAAATAAATTCAACAGCGGAGGTATATTTAAGAAATCGATAGCTTGGAAATAAAACTTTTTGATTTTATCGGAGGCCATACTTAAGGCAGCAGTTACAAGCTGTAGGAATAGCAATTCATCTCTTTTTCTCGAGAAACTATTATTTTGTACTTAAGAGTTGTTATATCAAAATGGAGTTTGGCTTTCAGTAACAATTCAGTAGGGGAAAATATAAATTTTCTGAAGTTGTCGGCTTTAATAGCAGTTTTCATCGATTTTTTCGGCTTTGTTGCTGTATGTGCGGAAGTAGAAAATTTGTTCGTGGAAAAATATGAAAAACGTTACTCTTATGCGTCATGTATCGACTTCGACATACTTAGAGACAGGGTATATTTTTAATCTGAGAAATAATTTAAACACTCATGTAAAGAGCAAGCAAAACATTTTAAAGTTAACTTGAAATATCCTAGTGAATCACGTACTTGGTAAACAATGCTGAAGTAGCAACTCACCATAAGTTGAGTGAAAATTTCTTACATGAGACAATTATATTTTGATTATGGTAAGTTCTCACTGACGGGAGAAAAACAAACATAGTGCACCGTAAAAAGAAAAAAATGCAGTACTAATAGAAAGTCTCTAGGAAACTGGGATTCCATACACTTTTCCAGTAACGATACACCACCTTTTTAATTAGTTTTGATAAGAAGAAGCTGTGTAGTTGCAACTTTGCGTAAGTAAAAGTTGTATTGTTACTATACTGTAGAAAAAAAAAACTGCTGTACTACTAGAAAACCTCTAGGAAACTGGGATTTCATAAGCTTCTCTAGTTACGATAAAGCTTTGTATTAAGTAAAATTGACAGCGTTACTACAAAAACTGTGCATTTACTAGAAAACTTTATGGAAGTCTAGTTTTCTAGAGATTCTCTAGTAGTACTGCAGTTATTTTTCAGTTCATAAACCTTTTTGGAAGGTTTACAAACTGAAATAAACTAGAAAACCCCCAAAGTTTACTTGAGGCTTTCTAGTAGTACTCAGGGACGTCATTTTGAAATTTTCCAGGGGGGGGGGGGCAAAGGGTACATACACAATGTAAAATTTACCAAAAAGTGGCAAAAACCACGCCCACTTATAGGCCAATACATTGATTTCCCAAAGTCGGGGGGCCCTGCCCCCCAAATGACGGGCCTGGTAGTACTGCAGTTATTTTTTAGTGTATAAACCTTTATGGAAGTCCAGTTTACTTGGGTTTTCTAGTAGTACTGCAGTTATTTTTTAGTGTATAAACCTTTATGGAAGTCCAGTTTATACTTGGGGTTTTCTAGTAGTACTGCAGTTTTGTTTTGAACATTATTTTTAAAATCCTTCTGACATTGCTCGAATAAATAGCACTCAATAATATCTACTAGATACTGAAACATTAGAATTTCACCGCGTTAGTAAATCAAGCTAAAGTGCGCCATGTAGACAATATATTTTTTAATTTACTTTTTCTGTGATTTTGAAAACAGCTGAATATATTTATTAATAAAGTGATATACTTTTCAGAAATGGCATACAATATAAGAAAAGCAATGACCATTTTGCTTTTATTTGGATATTTTTTGTACCGCAACAGCTTTTCTGTCTTGTTCAATTCGTTTATTTTTGAGCATCGCACAAATATTTTTGTCTTCATATAATATTTGAGCTTGCACGAAAAATACCCATTGAAGAATAGCATAATAAATTATAATCATTTTGCTTCTTAAATATTTTTTCATTCCCGCAGCCTCAACTGCATTTTAATGGAAGTAATTTTATAAAAAATGCGTAAAAGGAAACGAATGAAAATAACTCGAAAAGAAAAGAAGCGTTGAACTTCGATCGAAACATTTTCCTCCTCTTAGCTCCAAGAGCTAGAAAATGATGGATGCTACAGGATTTAAAAGTGATTCTTCTATATCAGTTCATGCATAAAACAATCAAAATCTAATCTAAGGAGAAATATTTTCAGAGTAAGCATTTGTAATAAATACAAGTAGGAGAATGTGGGGTAAAGTGAAACCGTAAAATGTTTTCAGTTAGCAGTGCCACCTATGTAGCAACATTTTAACTATAATATTAAACATTCAGTTGGTTCCAGTCAAAAAATAATAGGTGTAAAGATCAAGGCATGTAATATTTTTCGTCATTTTAACAATCTGATTTTCATACAGCAATGTTTAGCGGTTTATCAAAAATATATATTTTTTTTCATAATAAAACTTAACAATTTTCGTTATTCGCATTTTAAACACCGATATCCATTCTGTCATGAGAAGGTAAAGAGCAGTAAAAGCAAACTTTTCTTATCTTTTATTCATTTTTGACATCTATTGTACTTACGTTTTGCTACATAAACTTTCTTATTTAGTTTTTTCTGAAAATAAAGCTTTTAAAACTGTTCCAACGAAATGTAAATATAATGTAACTTTGAAAAAAATATTTCTAGTAACCAAGGGCATCATTCCATTTAACAAATAGAGTTGAGAAAAGCATTTCTGCTTTGATAAAAGCGATTATTTATGTAATTCTAATAAAAAAAATGACCCCTCTTTTCACCCAAACATTACTGAACTCGTCGAAGACCAAGCATCGTATTATCAGAGACATACTATTAGGTGCTGGAGCTTTCTTCATCCCACTTTAGTCCATCTAGTATCTATCGAGTGCTATTTGTCTACTATTGTAGGGTTTGCTAACTTGGACTTTGATCGAGAAAGATTAAACGATTATGTTTTGCCTCATATGGGCGAGGAAATATGATTTTCTTTGTTAACAGCGTATTGCAACAGCTATTGGCTTTGAACCAATATAAAAATGTGTCTTTTGCTTTTTAAATCAGGAATGAACTCGTCCAAGGTCATATATCTTGTTATCAGAGCCATAAATATATTGCATTTGTGCACGAATGTCAACAAACTATTCTCTAATACAGGCGATGAAGTCTGTTTAGTTTTCATCACTCTCAACTGCGACGGAATAAGAATAATGTAAGAAGAATTCGCTTAGTTTTTACTGGAAATTATGCGTAATCTCAAAATACATGATGTAAACTTGAGTTATTCCATTCAGTATTAACCATAGAATGCATGATTTTTTATTTTTCTTAGAAAAAAAATATATGTGTTTGTCAATGTAATAAGAAAACATGGAAAAATATTTAAAAAAATTTAACTCTAAATTTTCACCACTTTCTAATTAAAAATAGTTTTGTTGCCAAATGGCTACACCATGCATTCAACAGACAAAAACTGATTTTAAATGATCGTCTTGAAATTATTTTTTTTTGTAAAAAAATAGAGGAGTTGAACATTTGGTGCACTATACTCTTGTAATCCTTTACAATTTGACATTTTACATCATTATTTATTTGTACTGTGTTCTTTCCGATGACCAATTCTGTCAAATATGATATCTTTTGCAAGCTTTCTCGCGCAAGCTTTCTTTTTTTTTTGGTATGTAACTCTAGTTCCTCTGTAGCTAATGGTCTCGCTCTTTTTAATACGCTTTAATTAATTTCACATGCGGGTTTGTTTGTATGTATGTATGTATGTAACTCTGAATAAAAGATAAAATTTACGTTCTTTGCAAATATAAAAGTAATATATTTAATATTATTTTTAGTACTAAAGGCTAAACTGTATTGCATGTTGATGTATTATAAGAGCACGTAAACTTAAGTGCGGGATATTCAGTAGTTTTGAAAATCAGAGGGAAACCCGTGATGATCACAGCGGATTTCTATGTAAAAGCGTATTTTTTAGTTTTTTTTAAAACTATATTTTAAAATTATTAATGGTTTTACTTGTCCGTATAAGCACAACGTTTGTGCTAACTGAAATCTAAAATGAACACGTTTTGAAGGCTTTTCCCTATTGATTTTTTGTTTGTTCACTATGTGGAACTTAGCATTGATAATTGCGATATCTAATAAACGGTAGAACAGCCGAAAGTACCACTTTTGGGTCCCATGATTATTTTATACCTTCCAAAAAGAGAAAGAAGCTAGCGCGAAATATAAACAAAGCACATACTTCATGAACTACAGATATGAATCGAAGTGTTCTCTGGATGCTTACTGCATAATGTTGCCAAATGGCTACATACATGTATTATGTCCTAGATTTTTTTCCAAATAATTATTTTGATGTAAAACGCATCGTAAACAAAAGATAAATGTTTATTTTATTCGTGTTTTTTCTTTAAAAGACAAAGAAAAATATTTCATTTGAAAAAATAATTTCAAAACTTGGTAGTTTAAGTGATTTTAAAAGCTATCCATATGGATTCTTTTAAGAGCATGTAACAGACCAGTGCTGCCATGTATGGAGGATAAATGGTGATAATTGCTTTAAATATACCCAATACTTGCTTTTTATGCATTGAGTTGCCTTATGACTACATTCTGCTATTCATAAGGAGGACAAATTACCCATGTATCCAATTGGCAACACCATGCAGTGTAGGGTTAAGATACTTAGGGGGCCACGGTGGCCTAGAGGTAGAGTATTCTCCTCGTAAGCAAGTGGTCGCGGGTTCGAGTCTCGCCTTGCCCATGGTTGGGATTGCAACCTCTCTGTGCCGTAAATCTGTCCTGTGCTTGTCAGGAGGCAAGGCGCATAGTACGCAGTCCTCATGTATGTCGAAGCTGTTGGTTTCTGTATAGAAAAAAAGAAAACAGATACTTAACGAAAGATTTTCGCCTATAATCTTTACCAACCAACTTTATTTTATGAGGAATAAATGCAGCAAATAATCATGAGGAATAATGATGAGCAGCCCAAGAGGGCAAAACACTCATTTGGATATTATTTATAACTGAAAAATGAAATTTCTTATTGGGAATTATAGACTCTTGGTTTGTAAAATCTCTCTCACACAGAGTAGACACATCTATCCGATTTATGGCGGAATATGTACGGCTTCCGTTTTTCAGAGCACCATTAAAGTGAAAGTCCGATTTAGCTCAACACACATGCCATAAGACCCGTTTATAGGACAAGCAGCCATTCACGACACAGTCATTCATACAGAGGACAGGAGAGAGTGAAAGTACATCCATCCCTGAGTCAGGACTCGAACCCGGGGCCACCGCATCACGGTCAGACTCCTCTGATCACTAGACAAAGTGGCCGGCAATAGACTCTTTAAAACTGCAATCAGGGGTCCAATCCAGGATATTTGACCAAGGTTCGGTTTTTGGAATTTTGTGAAAAATAGTTCCGAAATATAGTAAGAAATATTCCCGATCGTTCTTTAAACTCTGATTTCTGTGAAGAGTCCGCTTTTGAGTGTGGGATTTTTGTGAAAGGCCCATTTTTGAGTGACTGAATTTTGTGAAGGATCCCTTTTGAGTTTTTGAATTTTGTGAAGGGTCCCTTTTTGGGAAACTAAATTTTGTGAAGGGTCCCTTTTTGAGTGACTCAATTTTGTGAAGGGTCCTTTAACGGACCTAATTTCTCTCTAGATTGACCCCTGGCAATACATCAAAACGCAGTAAAAAAACATATACTACCAAGGAAAAAAATCTCCAGGATAAGAACAATTAACCAACAGAACCGCTACATCTATGCTTAATGAAATCAAATTAGAAGTCTAATTTCTCAGAGAATCTAAACCCATCTGGATTAGCTCTGAAACGTAAGGGCATTAACTCTTCGAAGCAGATATAAGGACATAAGTACGTTGGACAAAGAAAAATGAGCAAGAAGTAATGTTATAACTGAACAATTTTTGTTTAAGAGGGCATCTTATTTGAATGAAACTTGAGGTTTTAAATTTCGAGTGAAGTTATCAATTTCCTTCGCAGATTTATACTAAGCATTAACACATTTGACCTCGTAACCGATTTCTGTGTTTTTGATTCATCCGTCCTTCAGAGTTAAATCAAGAAACATCCTACTAACATGCTGTTAAAAAGTCTTTATATTTACGTGCATAATATATTTTAGTTATTATGATTATTAACCCTTATCAGAGTGTTTGCCCATAAGCTACCATGTGGTTTTTTGTATGTAACTCCAAACTAACGGAATATTAAAACATTTTTAAGCAGTTTTTAATATTAAATTAAATTTTTGCTATTAATTATAAAATAAAGGCCTGGAAAAAATACAAGTGTGTATAATACTGTACTTATAAAATATCACTTCGATTGAAATTTTTAAGATCTAAGAAAAAGTAAAAAATCTGGTAGGTTAAAAATTATGTTGGCGACGATAATTTTTTTTTCTGTCTTTTTGGAAAAAAAAATCGTCTCCTGTACGTCTTGGCGCCAGAAATTTCTCGAATCTTGATGAGTGTCTTTATGTGACTGCAACTTATTTATTATTAGCACCATTGATAAGCCTTTCTACTACTGTGAAAGTGTTTTTAACTACACGTTAAAAGGTTTTTATAATTACTTAACACAAATTTAAACACTTTCAAATAAGGAACTTTTAATCATTTTTTTAAGCTAAACGAAATGTTATGTACTTTATCTATCACGTTTAACAGCTTCAACAGTTAATACTACACCACTTAAAGTTTATTTCGTGACTTTCTACTGTAGACAACCTTGAAGTTCAAACCACTTTAAAGGAAAGATATTGCTTCATATTTACGTGTTAAATAGGATAAAACTAGAAAATTCCTTCACCTCTTCGCTTTGCAAAGTGGCAACAGAAACGACGAGAGTTTAGAAAAAGCGACCTTCAGTGTCTGAACCAAAAATGTTATCTCGAAGTCTGAGTCGGCTTCTTTATTACTTACCATAACTACTCGTGTATAAGTTGACCCCTTAGCTTCCCAAGTTAAAACTTAGAGAAAAAATAATTTCTTCGTGAAAGTCATTACATTTTCATTACAAGTTCCACAGATTTCTGTAAAGTTTTTTTCCTTTAAATAATGATGAAGCGTCGCTGATATATAGCGTGCATCACAATGCTCTCTATGATTTGGAATAGGTATTGCAGAAAACATATTAAGAGTACACCAAAAACTTTGATTTTACTGAAGAAAGAAAATCCATATAGTATATATACAAGTTTTGTTTCACAAATGTTTGATACGTGAACCTCAGGCGGCAGATAGTTTAATTGTAGAAACGTAAGTTTGACTCGCATTGACACACAAAGTTTATTGTTTATTCTATATAACTAATGTACGAGTTTACCAAGAAAAAAGAAATTACGATGAAATAAAGTTGTTAAATTGGTGTTAAAAATATGATATTTAATTTACCAAATACATATATTTAGACGGAAAATATATTGTTTACCAAGTTCAATACATTTTTGGAAACGAACAAATGCAATAATTATAAGTTTTACGTTTAACACGAATGCACCAAATTTGGGGATTACAAAAGTGATGACTTTCCGACCTTTTCTGAGAGAGGGGTTCAGGTACCTCTAGCCGCCCTTGTGTATTGATATTTCAATTGCCGAAAAATATAATTTATTATTCTTCACATGAAAAAGGAAAATTGCAAAGTAACGCAACAGACAAACACACACACATATGATCATTGCTGTTGGTTTCTAAACATCTAACAATATGCAAAAAAAAAAAAAAAAGAAAAAAAAAACGAAAAACAATTTGATTTGCAATACTGTCATTTATTGCACGGCTATCCAGCTTTGATATATTTCAGTTGGCTGCATCAAAACATGATGCATCGATGTCGTAAACGTTTGAAAACGTCCTTAAGTGATTGGCAGAAAACGATTACCGAGCTTTTCGGAAGATTAATCGGCGGATCTCTCCTTTTCGTGCCGAATAGTGAAGAATTGTCAGCTTCATCGACCCGGTATAGATCATCAGAGGTTGAGTGTTGTTATTCCTCCCATACCGTTCAACGGAGCAATTTATGCGCAACTGAATACAGGGAGAGAAGTTTACGCATGTGTGCCAACATCGGAAAAGATCACATGCTTTGTGAGGAAGCAAGTTTAATCTTTTAGAAGCAAATAAGTATATAAGCGTAGTCCAAGCATCCTACATGGCTTATTTAACTGCCATATGCGACAAAAGGAGTTAATTTATTATAAGTCTTCGTATAAATTATCATCTCACAACGGACCGAAAACTGTTTTTATAATTTTTGAGGATCAATTTTAGTCCATCTTTTATTGTGGAAAATATTGGTTGATCTTTGTTCTCAAAGATAGTTAAATGTATCAGTAAAATTTGAAAAGCAATCGTCTTTTGCGACTTGCTGATTTAATCTTGTCCCAGGAGTATAGTGAATTATTTTTCCAGTAGCGTATTTTTAAGACAATTTCTTTATTCAAATTCTGTTTGGTACCATTTGTTTAGCTTAAAAACGAAACAGGCCAGATAACGCTCATAAAGAAATCTATTAAGTTATAGTTAGCATTAAATAATCTGCTTAAATTTATTCATAGTCAGAAAAATTACTCTTACACTTAAAGAGGTATACGCTGCAGGTTTGTATGTATTTACTTTATTGCTTCAATCATATTTGTTTACTATTATTTACGTAGATGCTTTGATTTTCAATTTAGTAAGTAGTGAACTGAGTTCTTTTAGTGCTGTACCATGATTTAATTTTTATTTGATAATTCTATGATATAATCTGCTACAAGTGAAAAACTATTTTTGGCCAACACTCTAATTGACAAGTGAAACAGATAATCAATAGTTTTTAAGAAGCATATAAAGTAACAAAAAAGTCAAGTCAAGAAACAATACAAGTTTTACGTTTTATAATTTTCAATTTAAAATCTTTCTTAAAAAAACTTCCGCATTTTATTAGCGTCTTAAATGTACTTTTACAATTTTATTGTTTTGCAATAAATTCTTAGTTTGCCTACTTGTGCACTTTAAATAGTTTACTCATGTATATCTTCATTTCACATGTGAAGGACATTAGCTACAAACTGGGATTTTAAACTTAAAATATTAAAATATATAATTTTTAAGAGTTGCGAACATTTCATTGCTGCAAAAAAAAAAAAAAAAAAAAAAAGAAATACAATGAAAGCTCATTTGTGATTATCTTCAACTGTAAAAATTTATACTAAATTGGAGTTTGCTAAAGGTAGTTTCTTCTTATCTTAGGCAGGCTTGGAAGGTCAAAAAGAAGTAGTTGGTAAGGTTTCCAGTAATCAAAGGAATTTGCTTCAGCTTTTGGAGTTGGTTTGACGTAAACAACTCATTGAACGATCAAAAATTAAAAACTGACAGTCGACTGACGATAAAAGTAAAGTAGTGAACTTTTATCGACGATAAAATTACCTCAAACAGCTTTCGTTAAACTTCAGTTATTACTAACACGTTCATTGCCTAGGAAGTTAAGATAATTACCAAGGTGCCAAACTTAAACTAATAAAGAACAAATTTATCAAAAGAAAACTTATCAGAGCAGTTAAAAAAGTATTAAAATTTCTATGTTTGAATTTATTTTTAAGAAAAGTTGAGCAAATTGCCTCATACTATCGTAAAGTAATGTATAAAGGTTATCATTTCGTTCGTTTTGTTTCGTTTTCGGGCTATATGCCCAGGTTTTTGATGAGAACTACAATCTAATGTTTTGCCTCTGTTACATATGATTTTTATTACATATATCTTGTACAGACAATGTATGAAAGATTTACATCACTAAGGAAGGAAATTACATCCGGAGCGAGGGAGGGAGTCGAACCCACAATCTCAGAGTTATCGGCTACACGCCTTAGACCGTTCGGCCACAGAGACCCCAGGTTCTCATTTAACCTATCGCAATCTGACAACAGAAGGGACACAACTTAGGGGAAAAAACTGCATTTGTAAAATTCAAGGCTTTTCGAAATACTCTTTTGCCATAATTTATGGGGTATCGGCGGCGCAGTGTGGCAGCGATTCAATCTCGTAAAATCGAGGTGGTGAGTTCGATTCAAGCCTTCGCTCTGGTTGCTAATTCCCTCTCTGTGCAGTAAATTCTGCTCGGCACTATGATCTGTCACATTGGACGTGAGTTCATAAACAGGTCCCGCGTGATCAAGTACACGAACTCGAAACGTATGTTGTCAATAAATGGAAATGGAAAATGAAAACATTATTCTCAAATACTATAATACTTAGAAAACAGTTATGATGCAATGTTTCTTGTCTGATTTTGTGGTCTAAATCAATTGCTTAAATTTTTTTCTTTCTTTCTTTATTTAGAAGCTAATCAGCTTCACATAAAAAGAGGACTGCATACCAGGCGCCTTGCCTCCGGATTAATGTAGGAAGTATTTTACAGTACAAGTGAAAGAAAGAACACCAAAGACGAGGCTGGAATCGAGCCCACGGTCTCTGCCTCAGAAGACGCAGCTTTTACCACAGCGCCATGGAGGTCCCAATAGTTTATATTTCAAGCTTGAAAATGTCTTCCACGGTGGCTCCAAATAACGAAGCTTCTGTGAAATTTTGACAATGTGTCATTATTGATTAAATCGTTTCTACACCACCACGCACCCGATATGTAAGCTAACTTTCCGAGTTGTTTGGAAAGAAACAGCATTGAATTTATACTTTAAGGGTGGAGCTCAGGTGAAACGCTGCACCTGCAAAAGTGCGTTGCACACTGCATCTGCAAAAGTGCAAAGCGCCGAAAGTTTCTCAAACAACGTTTCACAAGAATACGAAAACCCGAAAATTTGAGCTTGCAACGCACTTTTTCAGATGCAGCGTTTCATTTGAATTAAGCCCTAAACCAACAGTTAGTATGTTTCCCCAAAATTTTGAGCTGTGCATTTTCGTTACCGGATCGCGATATGATGAACTATACTCGTGACTCACGAGTGAAATTCGTGGCGTAGAATGGCAATGTTTTGAGACTACTTTGATGCTCATGGCAGTGATCATGTTACTGTTGCAATTTTACTTATGCAAGTGTGCTGTTTTGATAGTTTACAAATTTAATAAAATTCGTTCACTTTTTCTTCGACTTTTATGAATACGAAGCAGCCACGTAAAGATCATTCGATTCACTTTACTATGTCTGCTGCTTCTAGTAGTAAGAAAGTTTACTCACTTTTTTGTTGTAAATATTGGTGTCCAGCCAAAATACATGGAAATCAAGAAATATAACGATGTAAGTAATGATTTAGCGTTTGTCTATGCTAAATTTACTATGAACAAATGAGTGTGTAAGATACATTACCTTCTGTTTTTATTAGCTATTGATTTGAATGACTTGAATGAAAATTTAAACTAAATAAAACATTTCGGTGTATGTAGTACTGCTATAAACTTTAAACTATACCTTTTCAGTCGATGATTTTCGTTTTGCACTTGTTCATTTCCTCAAAATGCACATATTTTTTGAAATTCCTAGTTTTGAAGGCGCCGCCCCCCCCCCACACAGTTTTATCAAAAAAACTAACAATGACACAAAAAAACTTCAACTACTATCAATCCATTCAGTTAGTATTATTTTCAAGTAATTAGAATTTAAAGGAATAATGTTTATATGCTGTAATCTATAGATAAGCATTTTTATGCTAAAATATAAAACTTTTCCCATAATAAGAAATTTTAATGTAATGACGGTTTAGTGATGAAAAAATATTGCATGCTAAAATCGAAGTTTGTTATTAATATTCAATATACCTATATTTATGACACTTGGTTTCAAATATTTTTGAATAAATAGTTTCAGAATTTGTATAAGATGACAACACAAAAATAGGAGCAAATGTCGCAAATAATTTTACATATTCAAAATATGGTCAACTTGTTTCAAAGTTTATTAGGGATTAAATCTTGAAGTAAATAACAGTGTTGCTAGAAAGTATAAGGGAAATAAAAATTAATCTACGAAGTAAGTTTTTAGCCTTTAACACAGATCTTTTCAGTTAGATTAAGATTTTTCGACATTTTACACGAGCTAATTTACTACATCTTACAAATAGTTATAAAATCATTTTGATTAAAGTAATGTACAGTAGTTTATTTTTACCCACTTGATATAAAATGCCGAATCCGACACATCATTCATTTTATGGGTCAATGTAGATTTTGATGAGCCTTAAATTATTATTTTAAAATACTATTTTGATGTTCTTTATTGACCCCAAACTGAAAAATAAAAATCCAAAAGAAATGTATTTTTTCTCGGCCTTCACGAAACTGTTCAGCTGATGACATAAATAGTACTTTTCGGTCGCATCTTGTGCCATTTAATGTGCACGTCAAGGGGTTAAAAAAGTATATAATACAAACCATTAGTTTAAATAACTTTCCGTCATAAATAGAAGAACGGAAATTTAAATACGCTTATTCTGAAGAACTTCAGTTTTTGAGACACAATAATAGTGAAAATAAACCTTTCTTAATTGTTTTCTGCATTGTACCTACTCAAAGTTGAGTTTAAACTAAATTGTCTTTGCTTTCAGTAAACCTAGAGCAATAGCTGCTCTGCAGTAAGAGTAAAGCAATAGCGTCTGCTTTCCAAACATACAGGTTATGTATAGATATTGTATGGGCAATATAACTGAGTACAAAGCCGCCGAGAGCTTTAGCTACCCGTTG
Organism: Uloborus plumipes; assembly: GCA_038373865.1. Lineage (NCBI taxonomy): Eukaryota > Metazoa > Arthropoda > Arachnida > Araneae > Uloboridae > Uloborus > Uloborus plumipes. Next base: position 242,000 of record JAXGGA010000195.1, on the reverse strand, counting down.
TAAATTTGGATGCTAAACTTCCTTCTCATATAAAACTCAAGAAAATTTCATTACTCCCATTTCAAGCCCCCCCCCCCCCCCATACAAAGACAGCAAACTCACCACAGGGTCGGGCTCTTCATTTTCAAAAAGACTGACATGACCTCTCGTTGGTTCTGACTAAATATCCGTTGTTTTATAGATATGCAGTGTGACAATAAATTATTTTTAAAAAAATGTAATGTTTTTTTTTTCTTTTTTTAAAACTTCTCTAGTATTAATTGATCAATCCAATTATAGCAATAATTATAAATACGGATGATTTTCTGTGAAAGAGCAGGGAGGATTTAAGCGGTGAGCAAAATTAAAGAACAGGTGATGGTAATGACCAGTTAAAAAAATGGACGGGGCAAGATTTAGATCCTAAATAACGGCAATTTCGAAATACTGTTTACAAAGTGGAACGATGACTTGTTTAGTATTTTAAAAAGTATAATGAATGTAGTGCTGCAGTTTACCTTCAAATACCAGGCTCGGTTCCTTTAAAATAGAATTCTGAAGCAGTTTGATAAATACTTCTCAGAAACCACTTGTCAATTAAAAAAAAAAGGTTCAAGGTTCGCCAAAAAAAAAAAAAAAGCCACCTTAAAATCAATGTGTAGTCTTTTGAAGACACAGAGCTTACTTTTTATTCTTTAATGCTAAGAAAAATATTTTGCAGTTCTTTCTTATTCTAACTAATCAAACTTTATACCTGTGAAAAATCTTTTCTTAAATCATTTCCTAAAAACTTTCACCGTCAGCATAAAAGCGCTTGAAGGCTCATTTGAAAGACCAAGCTTTTTTATCTTTTTACCCTATGTATAATCATAATTATTCTTCAATTGATGCCTTACATTTCGAGGTACTTCTTATTGCTAATCGCTGTCATAAACATACTTTAAGAACTTCTGCAGCAAAGGAGAAAAGTGGCCCTCATTTCTTTCCGATTGATTTTTGCAGTTTCTTGCCTAGTAAAAGTCATTGATTACCTACTAATGAGGAAAACAAGTTAGCTCATTTGTACGATCGTATTTCTCACCCCAATAAACCGATCTGCTACTTGGTGTTAAACAGCACCTTGGAATCGAGCTATAAATTGCTGATTAAGGTTGACTTGGTGACTCATCAGCCGATAATGGTTCTCTTTTTTTAAGCTTTTCCAGCACTGGGCACATGAGGAAAAAATAAATAAAATTAGTCGCTAAATAGATATTACGTACAGAAAATCAATCTCTTAGTTTTTTGCATTAGAGGGTTAGTTCAAAAATTTCACTATTGCATAGGTATATTTCGAGGAAATTTTAGCATTTTCATGGCACGTTAAATATGACAACTATGAAAAAACCCTGCTAGAGCAGAGTTCTGTTATTATAGTAATACCACTTTCAAATCATCATAATAAAAATACTGTAAACATTTATTAATACTCGTATCGTAACTAAATATTAATGCCACCATCGGCACTACAAGGTTTAAGTAGTGCTGGCAAGTCCGCTTAAAAAATCAAGAAAGCCACATGTGGCCTTACATTAAGCGTTCTTCATGCTAACAAGACCTTTGGTAAAACTGTTGAACGTGAAAATAGCCAGTAAACTTTAGAATCTCGTTAATTCTGCGAAGTCTGCTTACGTGGTAACAGAAGTTCTCCACAAAATAAATATCAATGGGACATTTAAAACACTCTTGCTGTAAAAACTATGTAGGAAGCATGAAATTTTCTTATGTGGGTTAATTGCTTATGTTTCGATTTAAACAAAATAAGTTATTTTCGTTTACTTTTGAAAGCAAAGATGAATCATAACGAGTATGAGGAATGCAATAAACAGAAAAATAGGATAATTACATGGAGTTAAGTTTCTAAGTACTCAAACTGTTTCATGATTTTAGCTTAAAATGATTTTAAAATATTGTTTTCTTTATTTTGTTAGGTTTTTGACAGAATGAATATTTTTGACAAAAAATGCAATCAGTAAAAAATCTGCAAAACAAATTAAAATAGTAAAAAATAAATTTAATTAAATAAAAGAAAGCATATATACAGAAATATCATTTTTTTCTTTTTCAGTATTGTGACATCTTTGAGATGTAAACTGAAAAATACTAGGAAAAGAAATATTTTGATGAATATAGCCTCTCTGCAATTCAATAAGCATTGCTCCCCATCTTAAAAGGCCATTCCCTCACATATACGGAACTCCTAAGCTGACATTTCTCCTGATCTATGAATATAAAAAATGAGATTTCAGAAAACCACTTAAGTTCAAAAAATAATGACAGTTGAAACTTTAAAAAAAATGAACTGGCTTTTATAGCAACGATTTAAAGCAACCGCAGTATTATTACCTTAAATACGTTTCCCTTTCGTTCCCAGGTGACTTGAAAATAGTTCTGTTCCGGCACTGCTAAGTAAACAATTTTTACAGGCACAAAGGGGGTGAAGAATAACAGGTTTCTTTCAACAGATTGTTGAACCTTTCCAGTCAATTCAAACTTTTAAAGCTTAACATTGGGTAACAAATTACTTTTTTTTTTCTGTTGCCAGAGACTTTTTAACATACCTTAGATGCTTCCGCATTGCTATTTCAAATTTGCAGTTTGTTCATCTTTAAAAGCTAGTTTTTAGTTAATTTAATGATATATTCAGAAGCAAGGGTTCTGAAAATTTTCTCAAATAATAAGGTTTACCTTCCGGAACTCCAATGCTTTGGCGGGAAAACGAAATTTTTTATATTAACTAAGATTTTTGCAGGAGTGATTTAAAGAATGTATATAAAAAATCGGGCACATCTCCTATCGTAATACTACATACGTTATATGACAGATTCCACAATCTAAACGAGTCTTCTATTGTGCAGTAGATGAGATGAGGGTAATATGAAATATCATTTACGTTTTTAAAAATAGCTCTACTGGTTTTTGGGTAAAAATCCCCAAATCACCATAGCTCTCTGTGATGAACTGTTATTTAAAATACAAAAATCATTATTTATTCTGTTGTCATGAAAAAATTATTTAATAGAAATGATAAAGGGAGGGTAGCATGAAATAGTCGCCTAATATGGAATAGGTGTTTTAAATATAAGAAAAACTTTGAACTTTTGGTTTCTTTTGTTGTTCCGGAACTTCTGGTACTTGCTTTGTTACATTCTCTCGTTGGATCCTTGAACTCCTTTTTACATGAGTTGTTATTGAACAAGGTTCAACTCTCTTGCCTCTGTTTGAATTCTGCGTTTTCGCAGAAAGATGTGTATAGATAGAAAAATATGTTTTACTTGGACGTATTAGAAACAATTATATCAGGACTCCTGAAAGAACAGGGTTACGTTGTATGCTTTAAAATACCTAGTATTCCGTAATGTCCGGCACTCCATCTTGAAAAATTAATCTTTAAACCGGTGGTGAAAGCAATGTCAGCTGAAAAGCTACTGCAGTATAATAAAATGCAATTCTTGTGTTGTACATTATGATTAATATCGATGTTCAAGTTCCTCGTGTAACTAGATTAAAATGTTTGAAGACTTGCTTGTAGAACCTCTTGAAAACTACAAAACACTCTGTCCTTTCGCGGGGGAGCTGTAACAAACGGTCATATATCACTGCACTCTATCATGGGAGTCGGTTTTAATAGTTCATGACATTCTCGCGTGATATCGGCTATAAACAGTCAAAACTTCGATTTTCCATATTGCCAGACTATTCCATAGTACCTTTTTCTCTTTAACTTTTATTTTTAGATACCATCATTTGACTTTTCAACCCCTGACGCAACAAGGAAGGGAGTTAGAAGTTTGGCGTGTCTGGGGTCTGTGTATCTGTCTGTGGCACCGTACAGCCTAAACGGATGAACCGACTTTGAATTTTTTTTTTTTTTTTTGCTTGAAAAGTGAAGTGATAGAGAGTGTTCTTAGCTAGGTCGCATCTTCGGATGACATTAATTAACGAGGATATTGATTGAAAACATTTGAAACGTTTTTCGTGATTTTTGAAGTGAAAACATACTGGAAATTTTAAAACAATAGTACCAAAAGAAAGAAGAAAAATGTCTGCATCTGATAAGATATGTTTGGAACGTCTATGTAAAATAGAACTCGGATTATAACGTTTTTTTAGCAAATGCGGCTAAGGCTTAAATCTACAGGATTGTCATTGTTGACCGACGAGGAAAAAAAACTCAATGATTTAAAATGTTTACCTGATGACTGTTTGTTAACCCATTTATGCCCAAGTTTTTTTTAACAATATTTTTAAATTTTATCTGCTTAAAACGCTTACTTGGAATGGTTTACATACATTTTAGGCTTAAAATAGTTCGCCGTTGCCATATTTATGAAGTTATTTAACGTCCTGTTTGTGGGATATTTTGCAGATATGTGAGCAAAATACGACCTTACTTGACTTTACTTTTGCAAAGTAACATTATAGAACGCATCTGTGATCAATTTTAAGCAACTTATTTTAAAATATTACTTTTATGAAAAAAATGGTCGCAAAAAAAAAAACTTACTTTCTGTGGCTACTCACGCTGAATCATTGCTTGACTGACTTGTCTGAAAATAGCTGTCAATAAATAAACTCTGATGTCCAAATAGGGACTCTATCCGGTTTTCTCAAGAAGAAGGACAATTTAACTTCTGAAAAACAGCTTTAGTAAAATAATACACTCATTACAGGTTTTGTATGCAATTACTAACAAGCGTCCCGTTTTTACGACGCTGGGCATAAATGGGTTAACAATTAAAATACTTGTAACTGATTTTAGTAAAATAATTTTCCATTTTCCTTCTTTATTCTGTTTTTGCGTCTAGCAAATTTTACTAGTAAGGATTCTCTCCTTTTCTGTGTTTACCATATCCTGTTGAAAACAATTAAATATATTTAGATTTAAAATACTCTTCGAGCAGAGAAGTTCATTTTAATATTAGATCGTGAATCAGGGTCAGGGTTGTTTAAATTTTTAATTTGATCTTAGTACTTGTTATTAACTTGTGTATTCAGAAAGAAAAAACAACTAAACTAAAAAGGACATCTAAAAAAATCTAAAGCTTTTAGAAAAAAACTAATTGTAGATTTGAAGTTGCCATATCCAAATAGGTAATATCAAGAACTTGTATAAGTGCTGGTAAAATTTGATTTCTCAGCTTAATTAACGCACTGTATCATTGAGTGTATCCTAGTTAACTCTAATCATTGTATTAGAAAGTTTGGTGTGTTGGCTTGTATGACATACAATGAATCAAAACTTAACCTTCACACTTTCAAGACATGAAAATTTAACCACAAGCTATCTCAAAACTAATTTTGTGTGTCTCGAAACCAAAATTTCGAATTTTAACCCGGAAGTTTTCCAAGTTCACTTTTGTCCTTTTCTATTCCTTTTCACATACACTATTTGCCCTCAGTATAGCTTCTAATTATCATGAATAAAATTCCCCTTAAATCGGACGGAACAAACAATTGTTATCAATCTTATGTAACTAACCATATTTTAAGAAAAAAAAAAAAACATTTTTTTATCCTTAAGAAATTGAAATTCACTTTCTTATTCGTTTACCCGTTTCATATGTCATCGAGATCACATGCGTTGAGGAGAAAATATTGATTTTTCCCTAGAGATTTTTTTAGCCCATTCTTTTCAGTTTTCTTTCATTCCTTCCACTCTCACCTTTTGTGGCGTAAGTTTTATTGCGAGTACTCTTATGCGTTATTATAGGACTGGGAGTACTTCAAATTGTACTCGAAGTAATGGTACTATTGTTTACCGACCTAGTTTATGAAAACACGGTTGTTAATGTTGTTATTATGATTTTTCTTAATTTTTTACTGCTTAACATTAAATTACCTTTTTTCCCTCACTGATACTATTTTTTAACCCTACACTGCGTGATTTTTTGTTTTTCTTTGAAAAAAATACGTTTCTCTATGTAGTAAGAAAACATGAAAAAATATTTTTAATTTAATTTTGAGGATAAATGGTGATAATTGCTTTAAGATATCTAATACTTGCTTTTTATGCATTGAAGTTGCCTTATGACTACATTCTGCTATTCATAAGGAGGACAAATTACCCATGTATCCAATTGGCAACACGATGCAGTGTAAGGTTAAAATTAATAGTTAGTTATTGAAAGGCTACCCCCCTTCCCGTCCTTTGACTGAAGTAAGATTGAAGTTTTTAATTTTATTTACCATTAGCTGCTTTGACCGATCTCCCTCGAAAAAAAAAGTTGAGTGACGCAAGTTCAGCAATGCTTAAATAAGGGGGTAATTCGTATTTCGTTTTGAACTTTTTTTTTTCACGGTGGACAGCGGGAGTTGATCTTCGTATTGTTGTTAAATTGATGCGTTTTTAATTAAACTAAAATTTCTACTGTGGGAGGGAGAGGAAGGAGTTGTTTTTTGTACTAAATGTAGCGTTTTCATAAGAATTCAAGATATACTGCGTTTTCCCATTAAATTCTATTTTTTTCTGCAGTCAAGAAGGTGGGAGAACGATTTTCGTTTGAGATTTATTGCCGTTTTTCTGTTTAATTATATTTCTACACACGGCGGGCTGGGGGGGGGGGATTTTCGTTTTATACTAATTGCAGAGCTGTTTTAAGATTTAACTATTTTCTCTTCTGAAGAGTGGGGACTTTGAGCGAGAGGTATCTATATTCTCTTAACCCATTTATTCCCAGTAGCTTAAAAACGGGACGCTTGTTAGTTACTGCATACAAAAACCTGTAATGGGTGTATCATTTTACTAAAGCTGTTTTTAACAAGTTAAATAGCCCTTCTTCTTGAGAAAACCAGATAGAACCACTAGTTGGACGTCAGAGTTTATTTATTGACATCTACTTTCAGACAAATCAGTCAAGCCACGATCCAGCATGGGTAGCTTCAGAAAGTAATTTATTTTTTGCAAACTTATTTCCCATAAAATTAAACTATTTTAAAATGATTTGCTTAAAATTGATCACAAGTGCCTTCTGTTATGTTACTTTGCAAAAGTAAAGTGAAGTAAGGTCGCATTTTGCTCACATATCTGCAAAATATCCCATAAACAGGACGTTAAATTACTTAATAAAGATGGCAACGGCGATCTATTTTACGCCTAAAATGTATGTAAACAGTTTTAAGCAGATAAAAGTTGAAAAAAAAATGTTAAAAAAAACTTGAGCATAAATGGGTTAAATATTTTTATTACATTTTATGCAGTGGCGCCGGGTTTTGAAAATTAGTGCGGGTGCTCAAAGACGAAGTCCAAAAGTAGAGGTGGGCGAAGGGTAAAAAAAAAAGGCAAATTTTAAGAAAAAATGTGCTCCAAAATATTCATGGGGTTGCTTGGCACCCCCACGAATATTTTGGAGACTGCTGGATCACTTCAGCACTTGCAGAGTCGGCGATCCTGTCTATGTAAACAATTTCATTTTCTACACTGTGGTATGATTGATACATTATGGCAAGTATGCCACAGTAGTCACTTAATGTCTTCGCATTGCAAATTCTTCTGCAACGCAGAAAATAAAAATCGTGGGCTTATAATCTTGTATGTGCGTAACCACTGCTCTACGGTTCGGTGAAAATGCACGTTACGATAAGAACTGAAGACATAAATACTTCAAATAAAATAAATGAATAAATAAATAAATAAATAAATAAATAAATAAATAAATAAATAAAGGGGTGTCTCGAGAAAATAAAACAATAGAAATGAAAGATAAAACTGGAAATATCAAGAATTTTCTTCCGAACTTGAATTAACATTTTACGATTCTCCTTAATATAATTTTCAACCATCCTAAATATAAAGATGCAGATCTTAGGACTGAAAATAAAGAAAATATATTCCCGGAGACACTTGACATGTTCGAGAAAAAATCAAAATGAATGCATGTAAATTTTACCGAAAAACAGTGATGATTATAATGTAAAAAATCTGAAAGTGAAAAATCATCCATCAAATATAGTTGACAGCTCTATTTAATGATGCATCTTCTTTTCTTTCCGTTTCTAAAAAGAAAAACATGCTATAAAATATATCTTGTTTCAATATTGAGTACAAAATGTTTTTCGGTTAGTTTTATGAGCTTTTCTTAAACTCACGGTTATATTCTCTAGATTTAAACCTTCCATACCCGGTATTATGTCACTTCGATAATTTTATTAGAACAAATTTAAGTTTTACATCATAATATATATGTATATATATATTCTTTAGGGAAAAACTTTTGAATATGTTCTATTCAAATTTCAGGAACTAGACAAGGGAAAACATATTTTATGTTGAAAAAAAGTCAAACATCGATATACTTCTTTTCTTACTTTATTAATCAAACCAGTGCTTTAAATAACAAAACGTTTCCCCAGAATCCTAGGAGTATTTTTTCGTGGACCAACTTCGATATTATAGCATCAGCTACATTTCTCCCTCAGTTTAGGCAGAAAATTCTTTCGAGTAAACTAATTGCCAAAGCGAATTATGAAAAACGTTAAATGTCTTTAGATTGCTCTTGAATATTTAAAGAAAGTAAAAAATGTTAAAAAAATTTTTTGATTTTTTTTTTTCGCCAAGTTTTCACTGAGGGTTTTTTTTAGTGCTATACGTCTGACGCGTTTCAAAAGACACTAATGCATTAAAAAAGTAAGTATTTACACGGAGGGGCAATTTGGGCGCAATATTGAAAGAGTATCTCCCAATAAAACACAAAACTTCGTATAAAACAAAAGCCTTTTTAAGTTAATTTTCGTAACTTTTGAAAGTAATTTTTGAAAGTAAGTTTCTTGTTTATTTATTTTACGGTTTTATAGTTAAAAATATGGGTCAAGCAAATTGTGTAAATGGAGTCGGTAAGGTTATACAATATGATTAATATGGTTAATATAATGTATAAAGTGCAATCTAATAAGTAAATATTATTTTTGATCTTTTCTAGTGAAACTGGATTCATGATGAGATTATTTTTTGAGGAATATTATTATTTTTTTCAATTTGAATGTTGATCTTATGTAGCTACATTTAATTTAAACCCTCATATGACTCGAAGGCAGTATTCTGAGAGTAGGCTGACTTTGCACTTATCCTCAGTATCCGCGTTGACTGATCAACTCAGCTGTATTTCATCTGCAAGATCGTATATGATGGCTGGATTGGGCATAGAAGCTTCTGATTTTGAAATCTTAGTTTTTATTTGAAACCCAGTTTTCAACAATTTTGCTTTTGTTTTATCCTCTGAAGTTTTTTTTTAAATCGAAGTTTCATCTGAAAGTGGATAGATTGTTGCTTATTAAGATGAATTTTTTTGTTTCTCATAAACGTTATCTATCAAAACTATACACTTATATGCGCAGTTCACATTTATTGCATATTTAGGGGTATAGGCATGAAAGATTTTGCTAGTCTCAATCTTAAATTATCAGACTTTTCTTCGAAGTAAAGTTTTTCCTTGTCTGAATTTGAAGATTTTGTAAGATCATATGATTAAAAAACGGGTGAATTCAAATCAATTGCATATGCTTTGATAATATAGTGGTAGGACAATTGTCGTACCCCTATGTTGTCAAAGTTTTTCTTAGACTAGTGCTTCTCCAGAGTTATAGCCGAATAAAATATTTTGGTGATTAATAAGCATTTGCTTTGGATATGCAAAAAAGTCATTTTTTGTACATTTTTAAAGATTTTTGGGCACAAAAGATGATCTTTGAGCAGAAAAGTCAGTTAATGTTCTTGTATAGTAAAATCTGCTACATTTTATCTATGCCATTAAAAATAGCCCATTAAAGCATTTTTTTTTTTAAATCAAAGAATCCACGGAATTCTCCGTTTCAATTTTTCTAAATTGTAGGTGCGGCTGCAGAATAGCAAGATATTATCTAATTTAATCACAAGTTTTCCATCCGATAGCACTAGAAAAACATCGAAGCTGAATTGTAGAGAAAGCAGAAAAAAAAATAGTTTTTTTCCCTGCTATTTTAAACTTCACTAATCGCAACTTTTCTTCGCTATAGCAACTCAAAAAAAAAGTTCTCAAAATCCTAATTTATACCCACATACGCTGTAGTCCTGTACTGGTTTTACAAAAACAAATTAATCCTGACCAGATTTTAATAATACACGAGGAATCATTCCTACAGTTTTACTTCAGGCATCACACAGTCCGCCTTATTACTGTTTTCACCTATACACCAAAAGTAATTCTGCTAACTGTTTTTAAAGTTTAATCCTGCGCGTTATTTTTGTGTCAACTTTTTTCAATATTGTGCGGAGTTTTTACTTATGTGCAAAGATATTTTGGGATTTTTTTGTAAAATTTTTATAATTAGTATTGAAGAGCAGTACGGCAAGAGACATTCTAATATGAAAAGGGCTAATAGTTTCATGAAAAGTTTTCAAGCTCCAATGCCGCTCTTACGTTAGGAAACTGAGACGCATTCACCGTGAAAAAATAAGTAAATAAAATTGGATGTATTTTTTTGGCAAAAAGGTTGATATCATTGTTTAAAAGAACAGACATTTGAAATTGTATCTCTAGCATTTGCATTTTTCAATCGTTAACTAATGCCGCTACCAGAAAACGAACTTAGTAAAGTCAATGCATTTATTCGAATCGAAATGAATCAGTCACGTTTTCTTTTTAAAAGTATAAAAAGCGGAACAAATTGAATAAATTTTACGATAACAATGACACACTTTGCTTTTTTTGTTTCCCTTGCTTATGTCTTTTATTTGAAATCAATAAAAATGAAACAGCGGAACTTTTAACTGTTTGAGCAAAATTTAAATGCATCTCCAGACAACTAGGAAAAAGATAATGGAAAGGACGAGCTTTGTAAATGTGACTTAAACAACCAATTAATTATATCAAAACTCTTAATAGTGAATGTAATATTCTCAGGCTTGTGCGCAATTTTTTTAGTAGTAGCAGATTGCCCAACAGTGTTGAAAAAAAGTTTAGAATCAAAAATTGAAAAGGTAGAAATATGCCAAAGAGTAAAAGCTGTTCTTAGAAAGATACTAATTGGGGCATCTCAGGGAGCTCCGTTTTTAACTTCATGTATTCAGAAAAATACAGAACTTTAATTATCGTGTATAAATAACAAAATAAAACTAATTTTTAGCTATTGCTCACATACTGCCATAAAAGAGCTTTGGGAGTTCTGTTTTATTTCATTGTAAAGATTTCAATGCTGCTGCTTTTAGCTGCGCTCACCGGATTTGGAATCGCTTAAAAGTTATGTTGGATACGGTGAAAATCCAAATGTCTCCATTATCATTTGCATTATCAAGGCTTACCCTCGGGAAGATGAGCCCACCTTATTACGTTCTCCAGTGAGAGAGAGTGAGAGATGCAGCAAGGACCCCCTCCTTGGTTCGGTTCCCCCCGAACCTGGAGAGAATTATATTTCACAGCTAAATTATTACGTGATGGCATACTCAAAGAAAAATTATGACCAGGTCTTTTGATTAATGATCTATATTCGTTTCCCTACTGTGTATTGAAATAAATACATTAGTAGGGAATAGTTACTGTCCGTCCTTAAAAACTGCGCCTAGCACTCGGGAACCATTCCACTTAAAAACGGGGTGATGGGTTGTGAGTGGGAACTTTCCAAAGTTTTCAATTTAAAACTTGCATTTGCTATCCTTTTGACACATTCAACTGAACTATGAATTTGAAATTAGCATCGTTCTACGTTGTTTGATACGGCTCAAAATGCTTCTTGTTATTCTTTCCCTTATTGTTATCTTACCTATCACCCCTATTTTAGTAAGATCAGAGAAGACCTGACGCGTGCGTAAATAAGCGGAAGGTTTTACCTGAGAAAATCAGGTAGTAAAAGCGTATATCAACAGCACGACAAATCGGTTATAAACAGGACTTGTGTCGTCTTTTGCCACACGAAAATGCTATTTGAAAGGGAAAAAATCTACATTAAATACTTCTGTTTGCAAACGTAAGGTCGCGCTTATGCGAATTTAATAAGATAACCTAAGCGAAAAGTGTCCAAAGATGGCTGCACGCACTTTTGATCGTCTAGAAACTTGTTTTAGTCGTTAAGGGAAACACCCTGCAGAGAAAATAATGGCCCTTTCTAGCATCCCCTTCTAACGGTGATTTAAGAAACGGCACAATCTGGGAAAATACGCCTACGGAACCCGCCAGGTAGGTGGCTTGATAAGAAACTCGTTAAGAACTAAATTATGTGAGAAAATATTCTAGATAATTTTAGACGAGGAAAAATTTATTTAAAAATCAGCACAACAGTTCAAAACGATATGGGCGGCATATCATGCTTGTTATTTTATTCAAGCAGGTATGGTGTTGGTGTGGCGAGAAATTATACTGAAACTCGCCAAAGAACTAGTAAATAACATTAATAAAAACAGTTGCTGGCTCTTTTTACTTTTAATGGATTCATTAATCTTTTAGGTTTCATTTTCATTCGCCATCAAAGCATATAACCCTTTCTGATATAAATATTTTCAAGATTGTTTCGATTAAAAAATGTATCAATATTTTTTTTCACATGCATTCTATGTAGGTTTTTGTCATTTAAATTGTTACAACTTGTGAGTCACTAAATACATTTTCAATAAATGTGATTAAAAAACACATTTGTATTTCCCGTATTTCCTAAAAACTCTCATCTTTTTCTAACTTAGAGTATTTTGAAATTGCTATAAGAAAACTCGATCATGGCTTTCCTACTCTTTGTTCAGTTTTCTGGAAAAATGTTGATTTAGATGTAATTGATGATTACCCCTCTTTTCTTAAAAACCATTTTAGCTTTTAGGTAAATAGCTTTATTTTTTTGCTAAATTAAACCGAAAAAGAGTTAAAACATTTAATTTATCTTGTGCTTTTTTTTTACTGAAAAAATGACACAATAAATTTTTTCTTAAGAAAAATATTAAAAGTTTTGGATCAAAACATTCCGTTACATAAAACCGATTTAAAGACGCATAAACTGAAGCAAAAAAGTAATATTTTTTACGAAATAAGCCTAACAACCGCCGTAGGCGGTAGGCGGCTGCTTGGTATGAAAAGGCGAACCAGCTGGTCGCCGCAGGTGGCTAGTGTTTTCAGTAAAATGGCGTTTGAAACATTCCAGTTTCTCTTAAATTGTATGAGTTCTCTTTCTAATAGACAGTTTAAACTGGATGAGGCTGTTCCTTTTTCTCCATGCTATAGTGTGTTACTTTGAAAAAGAAAGAGATATAGAACGTCATGGAATTTTACTATATTCTGTACTATATAACTACGAAGTTACGATTTCTAACAACAATTGTGTTATAGGGTAGCCTAAATTAGTAATTTAAATACTTAAACAAAACTTTTCTTGAATCATTTTGAAAATAGGGGATTTCTTCGTTTAATATGTAGGGGAGGGGCTGCGCATTGACTCGTCATTATTTGAAGACTAATGTATTCCCCAGGAGCTGTTAATCATTCTTTCATGCAACGCCTCGATCAGCGAATTGATATTACCACTTCGGAATTTTTATTTCTATTTCCTTCCAGAAGCACTGAAAAAAAAATAAACATGTTTTTACAGTATGCTACTGGCAGCCGAGTTTCCATATTAAAACGGTAAAATGCACAGTAATAAACTATAAAATTACTTTCATTATGAGAAATTCTTTCATGCGATATCTTTATTGGTGTATTGCCATTACCACTTGAGAATTTTGACCTTAGTTTTCTTTCAGATAGAGGCACTGGCACTCACATAATGAGAAATTTTGTTATGAGTTTGATTTCGCCAAAAGTGCGCATGCCAAACAGGTACTACACTTGGTATTATTAACAAGCCGCATAATAATGCGACAAAAACACTGACATTTATATCCATCTTAAAAAACTTGTTCTGTTTTTTTATTGTATTAATATGTTTCATGTCGGTGTGACGAAGTTAAGTCATGATATAGAAGCAGTTTTTTAATTTTAGAAAATGAATCAAACAAAAAAAATGTTGTGAAGTACAATACAGGGGCGTAGCTAACGCCAGCCTAAATTATAGTCGACCCGTTTCGAAAAGCAAGAAAATTGGTGCGCTAACTTTTTTTTTTTGAAATATTATTGAAGGGGTTTTACATAATATCTTAGGTCTCGTATTTTGATTGAATAAAACTACTTTTATTATTGTTCTCAACAAGTTTTTTCAAAATGGAAAATCGTTTCTAAGTGGTAATTCCATCCATCTTAGCGCAGTCATATCGTTTTAAAGAGATGAATAGAAAGCACGAGTTGATGTGTGCAATGCTTAAGAACGGTTGTAGAATCTTTAATATTTTTCCGCTAAAATATTCGACAATGTATCGAAAACCTCTATTCCTTTTTTATTTACAAGCACTTTATCTCCTACAAGAAGCATCTGTTGCGTAGTAACCACTTAACCATTAGAGAAAACCATCGATATTATAATTTTTTAATAGCTCAAGTTCACTGTGGTTTTCTCTGATGAAATAACAATTTTTATGAAAGCTGGAAGTAAACATTCAATGTTATGAAAAAAGTTTAAAACTTTGTACTAAAACATGAGAAGAAAACTGGCATGATGTAGTTTACAAGTAAGAATACAAATGATAAAAAGAAAAAGATAAAACAGCAAACAGCTGTTTTAAGAGTAACGAAGAGAGTGCCTTCGTTAGTGGATAGAAGAAGATGTTAATAGCAAATCAAAAAACAGTGATCATTTCTGAGTTGCAGTGGATCTTGTCATGATCGCTGTTGATGCAGATATTGTATTCAATGTCTTTAATTACAAGAACTATTTAAAATACAGGACGCCTTTTAAACTCACCTACATTTTTAAAATTAAATAACACAAAAACAGTTGCAGATAATACAGCAAAATTGTTCGTAAAAAAAAATCATCGAGATGGTAATTAATCCACAATGTGTTTCAAATTTGGGTTATATTGCTTATCAATACCCATGCAAGCATCCTGGTTGCTTTGCAGTGGGCACTTTATTCACCGAAAATGAATCCGTGCAATTTCTATCCTTGGGGTAACATGAAAGACTTGGTGTACAGAACCTCACGTGAGACAATAAGTATTAAAAGAGAAACACTTGAGCAACTAATTGAAATTTTTTGATTGGTTGGTTGTATTGGGTTTATTGGCGCTAGAGCTTTGATATGCAATACTGCGCCAAAGGATGATTTTTAAAAAAAAATATTTTTTTAATGTTTATTTTTGCTAATAAACTTATAACTTTGTAGCTAGGTTTCTCTACTGTATCACCTCTGAAGGTTCTCACTTTGTAAACATTGTGGAATAATTACCTTTTTGGACGTGCTTTTCAAAAACAAAAAATTGCTCTGCTATCTGCTTTGATTCTTGTGTAATTTTATTTTCAAGTTGCAGGTAAATTGAAAGACACCTTGTTAATTGAAGATGTATAGGTAGCATAAGACTGAAATCAGTGGCTCAACAAGGGGGGAGGGGATAAAAACACTACCCAGAGTCCTTGGTTTTACATTTTGTCAATCTTAGTACAATATTTTATGCACATGTACGGACTGATTTGACCGAAAAAAATAAGAAACTTTAGAAGACAATTCTCGCTGCGTTAGTGAATGAAATTATACTCGACTAAAATTCTTTAAATTTAAATTATTTAGGTCTGCGTAGTAGAGAAAACATATTTTACTAAAGAAAAATGTTGGATTAAATCTGAGCTGTGTTTGAACTACAACGTCGAGCTTTTACTTCCTATGATCACCAGGACTATCCTTTGAAACTCAGTGTTGCAGTTTTTCAAAGGGCACTCGAACTTCAAATATTTGAGCCTTCGACAAAGAATTTAAAATTTTGACCGTAATCTGCAATTTTCGTACTTTAGTTCCAAACTCCAGGCTCTATTCAAGAAAGCTTAAGTCTGACGAAATATATTTCTTTTTATAAAGAGACTAGCATTGCTACATTGCGGAGATACTTTTCGAAGGATTTGGAAATGTAGAAAAGAAAATATATAAAGCCGCTTCGCTCGTCGAATCTGCACTGCAACATAATCGATCTTCATTAATAAGTAAATATCTAGCAAATATTAGTACTTTTATAGTTTTTAATATTTCTAAAGTTCAAAAAATAAAATTTTAATTCTTTTTGGGCCCCTTTTCATGTAGATTCCTATATTAGATTTGAAAATTTATTGTTTTATATAAATGACGTAATTCTGAAAATGATAGACTTAAAATTATCGTGAATGATATACGGTATTTAGTAATTATTAAAATATCGTTTGTATTTCGTGACGTTGAAAAAATAATTTGTTACAGTGGAATGCATTTTTCTGTTACATCTTCAAAGATAAAATTTACTTTAGATTTCTAAGAATTGGAGCACTCCAATGAACGAAGAGATAAATACTGATACTGCGAAACATAGCACAATCAATGAATACCTTTTATGTCTTTATAGCTAAATCGCACTAATTTTGTTTCAAATTTTGATTTTAAAACTTTTCAACCGATCCTTCAAATGACTGAAAAAAAAAAACCGTTTTTCTTTGCATGAAGTTTCTGCTTTGCTGTACTATTACTGAATATGTTTGTGGCAATTTTATATCGATATTCAAAAGCATACTATAGCAGTAATGTCTATTAGTTTAGTTGAGTCGGGTGGGAAATGAGAGGCACAAAGAGTCAAAAACTTAAGACATTTTCCAAATCATTGAAACAATTATAATACGTAAGAGACTCTTAAACAATGGCGTTTTTCTGTATCGACCCAAAAAATGTCCATTGGTACTAAAATAATCTTACTAGAGAGAGAGAGGGGGGGAGGGGGGAGATATAGGGGGAGGGGGGAAAGAGGGGAGAGAGAGAGAAAGAGATTTTTAGAAATCTACTTAATAAAAATAACTGTGTTGTGAAAAATTACATTGCCACTGAAGATAATATTAGGATAAAATTTCCATCGATAAATTTTATTTTTAGGAATTTAAAACGAGATGTAAATTGAAAAGATTTTCTTCACTTAGAAGGTTTCAAAGAAGAAACCTTGAATCTCTCAGTTTCTTGCATTAGTGATTTAATTTTTATTGCTTTTTTTTTCATAAATAACCTCCGCAGTTTCCATGTAATTTTCACACATGAATTGAATCAAAGCAAAAGCGTTAAAGCGTACTAATACACTGACTAAAAGATTCAGTTTCCTTTAACTCTAGATTGAATAATCCAAACATGCAGAATGTTCACTGCAACTCTTAAACGTGAGTAATTTCAAATATAGTAAGCGATACTAATATTATATTTTTGAAAATTCCTTTAGATTTCAACTAGCGTATATTTCAAGCAAAGAATATTTGATTTTATACAACGCATCTTTCTCTTTTTTATCGCTCTTTAGTTTTTTTTTTCTCGAAGCTGTTTGCTGGCGGAAAGAAAGGAAAAAGACGAAATCCATACACAAGAATATTTCTAATTTTAGTTTTATATTTCCGAAAAATTTAATTTACGTTAAATACTGCGGTAAGCCTGTAATCCTTATGCCTCTAGAACTTTCTTGAGATTAGCCCTCTTCTGACTATTCAACTTTTTTTTAATGAAGTCGCTTCAAAATATTTATTTTTTATGTGTGGAAAACAATATAAAAATATGTATACTTGCAAATTGCGTTAGAAATTATGCTTAGTAGTATGACAAATCGTAAATCAAGGTTCAAGGAAAAGTTCTACTTTCTTATTCTTGACACAAAGTTCGAATTTCCTTACGATTGTTTTTTCAATTTCATGAGAACAACAAGCAAATTCACTCTTTTGAGATTGAATTGGAAGGTATAGCATGCAAAGTGAACAAGCGATCAATCTAAGTAGGGATGCACCGATTAATTGACCATAATCAGGCCAGTTGCTGATTATTTATAATCGGCCAAATTTTGCCGATTAATCGGAGCAAATAAAGTATTAAAAATATTTTTTAAAGTGTCCTTTATCAAGAAACTATGATAAATAAATGTACTAATAGTAAGTAAATGTAATTTTTCGCAAACATCACTCACTATAACATTGGTATGTAAACAGAGAATAAAAACTAAACAAATATTTCAATAGCTCAGAAAGTGCTTAAAATTGATTGGATTATTAAATAATACATCTCATAGTATATTCACAAGGTACTTTAAATTCCAGGACTATTAATTGGAATGTGAAAAACACAACTATTTCATTTTGTTTATAATCAGCTAAATTTTATCGATTAACAAGTGAAAAATGTGTTTAAAAAAATAAATTACTCCAATTATGCCTTGAACAAAAACCTATGATGAAAACATTTATTAACCAAAAAAGAGCTTTTCGCAAAGATACCTATAATATGTAGTAAGAAAGGGGTGGTGAGTAAAAAGCAAAAGAATAAATTTAAAAAACAAAGCATGAAAAATAATTCTTACAGTAGATATATATTTTTTAATTACTTTTCTATATTGAATGAACATATACAAATATAAAATGTTGCTGATAGGCAAAAAATAAATTTGAGTTAAAAGTATAGTCAAAAATTAACGGGATAACCGCAACTGTATACCCTATTTTTTTTATTTTGATATCTAGTTAACAATGTTACTTTATTAATAATATATGAACAAAGTTTGAATTTATTTTACAAAATTGGGAAAACGGAAAACTGTATCAGTCGCAGAAGCAAATTAGTAACTATTTCAAAAATCGAAATTGTAAAAGGGAAAAGACGGTGATGGCGAAATCGGCAATATTAAAATTTATCACTGACCATTAATTTGCTCAGCAAATTAATCGGTAATCTCCCAATTTGCTTATCAGTAATAATTACATAATAGGTATATTTTCTCCCATTATTATCGTCAATTTTTTTGTTTATAGAACTAACATTTTCATCATTAGTAACATCATCATCATTACCGTCATGGTTATTATCATCAATATTTTGATTATTATAATCAGTTTTATTATACTTAACATCGTCATTACCAGTTTCATCATAAGTAGCACCATCATCTTAATTATTATCATCATTATAATAATCATTCAGTTTATCATTCTATTAGTATTATCACTTTCATTGTTATCATCATCAATATAATTGTCATCATCGTTATCAACATCATCTTTATTATCATTATTACGTTACTTTCGTTTTTTAAAGTGGTATCCTCATCTTAATAATACAATGATAAAAATAATCATAATTATTGTCATCGCGCTCATTATTAAAATTATTCTTGTTTTCTCACAATTCGTATTATAATTATCATCATCACCATTATCATCATTATAATCAACATAATTTTCAGCATTAATCATCAACATAATTTTCATCATTAATCATCAACATAAATATCATTGTCATCATTAACATTATCATTGTTGTCATTATCATCATAACTACCATCATTACAATTATTATTATCGTCATCATTATTTTAATTTAGTTTATCATTATCATTCCATTAACATCACTTTCATTGCTGTTATCATCAATGTCATTGACATCATTATTAAAATAATCTTTAATTATCATTTTTAGGGATGCACCGATAAGCAAATTGACCGATTACAGATTAATAGGCTTCTGATAATCGACCGATTAATTGGCTGAATTGATTAATGTTCAGGATGACTTTTTTTTAATATTACCTATTCTTCTATCACTCTTTTTTTAGAGATCACTTTTTTTTCAGAGTTCAGAAATAGTTTCTAATATATTTTCGGGAGAAAATTTATTATTTTTTTTTTATTTTTTCATTTTCCTAATTTTCCCAAAAATAATAAAATCACAAGTTTATCAAATTTATTTGAGTCAATTTTCATATTAATGTTAAATTACATGAATGCGCTAGACATGAAAATTTAAAGGGGGAGACTGTGGTGAGCACTCTTACTTAGGAGGGTTTCTAATTTAAATTTATTTTTCAATTATGAGTAGCCATTTGATGCAAGACTTTTATTCTTTGAAAATTAGAGGATATCTAAAAGGGTGGTAAGAAGGAGAAAAGTATCGACACATGAAAAATGTTAGAACATCGTCGATATATGTATATTTATTCCAAATAGGAAAATTAATTTATTAAAGCATTTATGTCAACCGAGAGGATTTTTTTTTATCTCTCATTCTTTTAATTATTTGTTTTGTTTTTACTCACTACACCTTCGTACCACATGTTATACTCATGTTCGCAGAAAATTATTTATTTCTTGTGTTCATCGTAGTTTCTAGTTCAAGGCATACTGAAAGTAATGTTACTTAAAACATTTCCTCCGCCTGTTGATCGGCAAAATTTAACTGATTATAAATAAGATACTAAAAGTTCAGGAATCTAATTATTCCCAAGTGTGTCATATAAATATCAACTGCGAGGATTATCTTTTAATATTCTATTCAGTTTTATGCAGTGTATGAGCTATTTGCCTTGTTTTTACTCTTTACACTTCCGTACTGCATGGTATATTAAGGATTGTAGAAAGTTACATGCATTTACTGTTAATAAAATTATTTATCATAGTTTCTTAGTAAAAGATTACTTCAAAAAATAATATTAAAGAAATATTTTTTCGCCGATTAATCGGTAAAATTTTGCCGGTTATTAAAAATCGGCCAAGTGGCTGATTAGGGCCGATTAAACGATGCATCCCTAACCATTATTACTAGGGATGCACCGATAAGCAAATTGGACGATTACCAATTAATCGGTTGTTGATAATCGGCAGATTAATGATCAGGATAATTGTTTCTAATAGTAGCAATTTCATCATCACTGGTTCCCCCCCCCCCTTTCTTTTACAATTCCGATTTTAGCAATAGTTACTTATTTGCAAAATATAATTTCAACGTTCATGAGTCTCAAATAAGCAGGGATACTGCAGACACGTGTTTCGACGCTACAGGGAATGCCTTTTACAATGCGAAAAATTGGGAGCTGATGGATGCACAGACATCTTTTGTCGGATGTCTGTGCACCCATAAGCTCCCAATTTTTCCATTGAAAAAGGCGTTTCTTCTAACGCCGAAACACGTGTCTGCAGAATCCCTGCGTATTAGTGCCTCATGAACGTTGAAATTATATTTTGCAGTTATAGCACTAAGGTGTCTATTTTTCTTCGGTTACTTATTTATTTCTGAGAAAATATTTTTCTTCATTTCTCCAATTTTCCCAAAATAATTACAAAATTTTATCAAATTTCTTTGAACTAATTTTCATATTTTGTGAATAAAGTTATAGAAACACACTAGTCAACCAGTCATGAAAATTATTAAAAGGAAAAAAGTTAGGGGGAAGCCGTGGTGAGCACTTTAATTTAGGGGTGTTTTTAATTTAAATGTGTTTTTCAACAAAAAGTAGTCATTCAATTCAAGAATTTTATGTTTTTTAAATTAGAGGTTAATTAAAAGCATTAAGCTAAAGAGAAAAGTACCGACGCATAAAAAATGCTGCAACATTGTCTATATGTTTATATTTATTCCAAATAGGAATTTTTAAATTATTAAATCATTTGTATTAACAAAGAGGTTTATTTATTTATTTATTTTTTTTTTTGTATTTCAATCTTTGAGTTTGCTTTGTTTTTACTCACTACACTGGTCAAATCGGTACACATGCTAAAATTTTTCTTTTTTTATTTTAACCTATGATAGGTGTCACAAATATTAGTATTACTGATGGGGGAGAATAAGAATAGATAGTTACTGTCAAATAAAAGTTTATTTACTTTTTCAGTAAACGTTTATGATTTTTCAAAAATCAAAAATAATTTCGAAATTAGAAAAAATTAAAATTAATTTTCAGAAATGCTTTTCAATTGAAATACAAAGATTTAATGTAAATTGAAGTCACTCATGACGTTCACAAATATATACTTGTTCTTAAAATTAGCAGTTGGTGGCTTAAGGCTTAAGTTTTTTCATAACATTTTTTGGGATGAACGCTGTCTTATTTTTAATTTTTTGAAAATCTATGGGTTTCGGGGATCGTCCTGTAAGATTTTCCCACTTATTAATCATGGTGTGCTTGCTGGACGCAGTGCTGGCTACATCAAGTCTGTGTATGACTTTCCCCTCGTGTATTTTAAGTAAAAAGAAGCCTCCTGGAGCAAGAATCTTTTTAAATCTGCAACTTTCTGTCATTCTAAGATCTAGTTGCTCTCTAGAAGGGGTAAGCAATAATAAATCCTTGTCCTTGTCTTGACTAGAAGAATTGAGGTTAGAATCTTGAGTTTTCAAACAATTTCCTTTAAATAAGTTTGAATTGGAACAGCAGAACAAAGTGTTCCGATTCACACCCCAAATCCTTATCCTATGACATTATGAAGAATTTTTGATTTTTATGCCACAATTAAAATATGTTGTCTCTTCTAATGTAGTACTCTGTTGCTCAGATTTATGTATAATTAAAAAATAGTATTCTTAGGTTTGAAATATAAAGAGGTCTGTACTTAAATAGAAAGTTTTGCAGACGATGAAAACTTGATGTTTTTTAACGTCTTTCTTGCAGCCTTGCACAGAAGAATAGTGTTGCCAGAATGATAAAAGTATTTCTTCCCACTTCTTATAATAGTACTTTTCTAACAAAAATTTAACTGCCAAAATACCGACGGTATTTTTATTAAGACTTTCTTTGTCCTGACTTGTATGTCAGGAATTATTGTTCCGAATCATCCCGCTGTTCCTATACACCCCGTTTTACGGTACTTGAAGTAATTTTATTTGAAACTTCTTTTCCGCCCGTTCATCAGCAAACTTAGACTGATTATAAATGAAATGAAATACTCATGTTTTCGCATTCCAACTTAAATGTTTAGAAATTTACAGAGGGTATCTTTTCATATTCCAACCAGTTTTGCGCATTGTAAAAGCTATTGTAAAAGCTTTCATACTGCTTGTTACAGTAAGGATTGCAGAAAACTAAATTTATTTACTCTAGATAAAAATATTTATCATAGTTTCATGGCGAATGTATACTTTAAAAAATAATATTTAAAACTTATTTTTTTCGCCGATTAATCGGCAAGATTTTGCCGATTATGAATAGTCGGAAGATGGCCGATTATGGTCGATTAATCGGTGCATCCCGAATTATTACGTAACTTTCAAAGTATTATTCTCATTATCTAAATAAATAATATCATAATTATCATCATTAATACTATTTCCATCGCGATTATTTTCAAAAAAATTATTCTTATCACCAATCGTGTTATAATCATCATCATCTGCCTTATTACCATTATCATCGTCATTATAATCAACGTCACTTTCATTTTCACCATCATTATCAAGACTCTTTCTCATCATCATAATTATCAACATTATTATCATCATCATCATCATTAACATTATCATTATTATTACCATCAACATAAATATTATCATCTTCAGTGTTGTCATTCAGTTTATCATCATTCCATTAGTAAGCTAACAAATTAACTAATAATCGCTCTCATTGTTGTCATTAATATCATTCACATGATTATCAACATCTTTATTATTATTATCCGTACTTTGATTATTAAAAGTAGCATCATCATTATCTTAATAACTAATGTGATGATAATTATCATCATTAATATTGTTATCATAGCGATTATTTTATTCAAGATTATTCTTATCACCATTCGTATTATCAGCATCATCATCAACATTATCATTCTCATCACCATTATAATTAACATTATTTTCATTTTTATCATCAATATTATCATTATCATCCTCAATAACATTATCATTATTGTCATTATCATCATAATTGCCATTAGTAATTGGCCATTATCGGCCACTTTACCGATTAATCAGTGAAAAAAATATTTAAAAAAAATTTTTTAAACGAAACCTTCACCAAGAAATAATAATGTATAATTTTACTGACAGTAAATACATGCTATTTCCTGTAATCCTTACTATAGTATGAAAGTACAGAGTAAAAACAAAAAGAGTAGTTCATACAGTGCGTAAAACTGAATTAAATATTTAAAGATAACCCTCACAGCTGCTGTTCATGTGACACTATTAGGAAAATTAAATTCTCGAAATTTTAAATTGGAATCGCGAACCATGAGTATGTTATTTTATTTATAATCAATCAAATTTTGTCGATCAACTGGCGGGAAAATTATTTTTTAAACAAAATTACTTTTAGTATGCCTCGAACAAGAAACTATGACTAAATTCATAAACAAGAGATAAAATTTTTTTTGCAAGCAAAAGTGTAACATGTAGGACAAAAGTGTAGTGAGTAACAATAAAACAAGTAATTCAAAGAGCGAAGTCTGAAAAAATTATCATCAGAGTTGATATAATTTTTTTAGAAAATTAATTTTCCAATTTTTAATAAATATACACATATATAAATATACACCAATTTTTAATAAATATACACATACACAAATTTTTAATAAATATACTACATTTTTCATGTGTCGATATTTTTCTCCTAAGCATAGTGCTTTTAGATAACCTCTAATTTTCCCTATAGAAAAGTATTGAATTAAATGGCTTCTAATAATGGAAAAATAAATTTAAATTCAAAGCACCCCTAAGTACGCACCACAGCCTCCCCCTATTTTTTCAATTGTCATGTCTAGTTAACATAATTAAAAATGTATTAATTATGTTATGTGTGAATGGAAATTTGTAAACAATAAGACGAAAATTGGTTCAAAGAAATAAGATAAACTTTTAAAATTATTTTGTGGAAAATAAGAAAAATTAGAAAAAACATATTTTCTCAAAAATAGTAACAAATTAGTAACTATATCTAAAATCGGAATTGTAAAAGAAAGAAAGAAAAAAGTGATGATGAAATTGGTAGTATTGAAAATAATCATCTTGATCATTGATCGACCGATTATCAACAGCCGATTAATCGGTAATCGGCCAATCTGCTTATCGGTGCATCACTAAATCGAAGTTCTTTAGAAAATGCATTACCTACCTGTAAATGATTAAATAGAAAAATAAGGTTTTTTAAAATCCGTCACGTATGTGAAAAGCAAAAAAAAAAAAAAAAAAAGGGAGTAGCAAATTTTGCAACTTCTAAGTTGCCCGTGGAAATCGCGGGATACTCCGTGAGTGGATTAAAAAAATAAACTAATACGTTTAAAACTGTGTAGAACTATATGCAATACTCCTTTTACTTTTTGGACTTGAAGATAAACGTTATAATTTTTAAAATGTAATAAATATTTTAAGCATTATGCAAGTACTATAAATATGAATGAGTATATTTCATTGCCAAAGGATGACATTACAATGCCCAATGAGAAAACTATGACTAACGGTGAAGAGAGCACATGAACCGTTTTCCTCTCGCAGATCAAGGTTAGTTTTTTAAAAACAAAATTAGAGTCACTAAATCTTTAATTTGTACGATAAAAATACTTGCAAAAAGATGACATATTTCCATTGTTTATTTTTCGACATACAAAAATTTAGTCGAATCGAATTTTTAAGAATACAGCTACGAAAATGCAGATTTTTAGTATTATTTATTTGTTATTTTTTAAGATTAGTGTAATTAATCTATGCATAAAACATAGCTCCACGCCTGTGATCACATTTTATGACGGCAATAAATAATTGAAAAATAAATAAAACAATAAATTAATTACTAAAATAAATAGGTAACGCTAAGACCAAATATTTGGCGATGTTGCTTTATATTTAGGAACGGACATAAACTTTCTGGTACGTTTAAATGATGGAAGCGAATTTGATTCCGCTTACAAGCTAGTAAATTTAGCAAAAACTTTTTTTTTTTGCTTACCTTTCAAGGCATGAATCTTTGTTTACAATACATATTCACTTCCCACAAATTCAAGAACAAACATCAAGAAAAGAAATATAGTAGTACCTCCTGTATGGGACACCTTTCAATAAGGGACACTTCTGTTTAAGGGTCACTTTTTCCGGTCTAAGTCCCTTTGAATAGAGTTCTTCATGTATTTATCTCTGAATGAGGACATTCTATTTAAGGCACAGTTACAGAGAAAATTTACAAAACTTAAAGCGTAAATGCACAAAAACTATTAAATTTAAAAAAAAAAAATGAAGTTATTTTTTGAATAAAAATTAACTGGTAAAAGTTTGTTCTTACATTAATATGCAAAGAAATAAATATGTATGTTAAATTCTTCCGAGATTTTAGTCATATTTTTTCCTATTTATTCATATTGTGTTCATCTCCGAAGGATAGTGCCTATGGGAAACTTTTTTCAGAACAATTAAAATGAAACCACCCTGTTATTTACATTGTAAATTCTATGACATGAAGGAAATCCATGTAACAAATTACTTCAAATAAATTTGTATAAATTAAAAGACTTCGCTTGTACGCAATTTTTGATTACATTTTAATTTTCAAGCTAATATTTTTTTAAAAATTAGAATCATTCTAAATTTTATCCAGTATATATGGAACATTTTCAATAAATCTTAAATGTTAAGCGTTTATTCTGATGCTATACTCTGTTAAATATGGGGTATGCATCAATCATACATTTCCGAATAAAGGACACCTCTATTTAAGAGACAGAAAATTCAATCTCCCTAGGTTGTTCTGTATTTAGTTCAAGATAAAATTTTGTTCTAATTAATAAGAACCTTGTATTTGACCAAAAAGTGTTTCCAAAAAGCGAAAATGAAAAGTATGTAAATAATCAGTAATATATTACCGTTCAAACCCAGTAAAAACAATAAAATTCTATTAATGGCATTAAAAATAAATTATCGTCGTAAATAATAAAAACGAATGATCCGCTACAATTTATTCTGTTAATTTCCCCATCGCGTTTTTTTCCTCTCTTTTATCCTTTTTTTCCCTCAATATTTTTTAACGGCAAGTATTTTTCTTCGCTCTTTTACCTTTTATGAACTAAAGTTTTTACCATAAAAACATTATGGATTGTTAGACTACGAGCCAAGAAGAAAAGTGCAGAGGAAAAAATTCTGGCTGATGAATGGTGCTGAATACGTGTGAAAACTGTAAGTGATAGAGATAATTATATCAATAAAGCATTAATTTGTGCTGATGATTAATGTCGGAAATAAAACATGTATTCGCAACAGTGTTGTTCTGACAATGTTTCATTTTTATTTATTACTTGTTTTTTGTTTTAAGTAGAGTGTATGTTACACTCAAAATTATTTAAAATTTCATGTATAACTATTCATAAAAGTTGCTAAATTTTCTTTTGCGAAGAATTACATTCAATATCTTTTTAAATAGATTAATATTTGAAAGTAGAATATTGTTGTTACTTTCTCTATAGAATCTTTTATTGATTTCCGAACATCATAGTTTATAAAGCAAGCAACGCGATTGTCTTTTGACTCGGATATCGTTAGCTAATCTGTTATATTGTGAATTCAAAAACATATTGGTAAATCAGATATCGTTAGCTAATCTATCATATTCCAAATTCAAAAACATATTGGTAAATCGGATGCAGTTTCATGCACTTTACTTTTCGAAAATAATAGGGTAAGACATTCAAACGGGGTGAGAATAGCTTTATTTCTAACTTGAGGTTAGTTAAAAAAGTGCCGCAGACTTTGAAGTCACCTTAGTATAAGGACTGCCTCCTCAAAATACTAATAAACAACTTTATGTTGATTCAAAATGCGAAACAATCTTTCTTTAATGATAACCAAACTTGGTTAATCATTGAAGTGAACAGTAATTTCAAATAGTATCAACTTTATTGGACACTCGAAATGTCATGAAAGGTATTAACCAACATGATAGATCCAATATTCTTGAAGGATAATTTCCTTAATCATAAACTGGATCATATATACTTTAAACTGTTCCTAACAACCTCTCTTTCCTGATCCACAGACTGTTTTTCCATAGCTTAACCCTTAGTTTGGCACACATCAAAAATTTAAAAATTTTGACAAAAAATTTTTATTTTAGTTTTTTGGGGTAAAATGCATAAATATTATATAGTTAAAAAAATTTCATGGGGAAAAAAATGAAAAGAAAATCGGTTTTATAAATTGTGTAACCTGTAGGATACACTGCCAAAGTAGCAAGTAAGAATACATAAAACGTGGCTCACTCAATCACAATATCAACTAATTTGGCACTATTGTAGATTTCATAAACAATAAAAATAATTAGCAAATAATAAAAAAATAAAAGAGAACGAACCTGTAATCGACGTGACGCCATGTTGTTTTGGTAGAACACACTGTAACACTTATCAACTTAATACTGAACGCGTTGCTTTGTAAATAGCCACCGTAAAGACAGATGTTGAAAAAGAAGGTTCGAATAATGCTATAGGTTAAAAGACAGCCCCCAAGAGGGCGCCTAATTCAAATTAAAAAACATAGAAAGTGATGTATCCTGTAGGATACATTGCCAAACTAAGGGTTAAGCATAATCAATGCGAATGACCTTATCATTTGAATTTGAAAATTACGCAAAAACAATCTATAGCTCTAATGCAACCAAAATTATCCACTGAAAGTGATGGGAGGGGGGATTTCTTAGCATTAGTTTTTTTTTCAACGGAGCAGGGATTGGTCATACAGTCCTCACTTACTCACACACTAGAATTGGTCATTTGGTTTAAAATCAAAGGATCTTTCGGAGGGTTTAACCGGTAACACAACTCCTCCTCGCTGTGTCACTGATCAGGGGAATCACCCTTTATACATTTTTCAGGATACCGTTTATAAATAATGCACAAATGAAAACATGCATAAGTATTCACGATTTGGTTAGCTAAACACTTTATCATTTTAAAATTCAAAAACCTCAGTTTTAGCTGCAAAACATAAATTACTACTCATGTAACGAAACTTTTTGCTGTGCTTTTATTTTCCTTAGGTTATTTTATTTTATGCGGAATCGTTATGTTTTAATTATGTAAGAAGACAAATTTCATCACTTACGTAATATAAGAACTTATCACACGTCTATTTAGGTAATGGTCAAAAGTAAATTCTTCTCACTTAGAAAATTTGTCATAAAGCATCGCCTGATGTGGTTCTTCGTTTTAAATCATCAGCAAAGCACTTATTAGTATTAGGACGAAATCGTTTCAAGAACTTATCTCACGAGTCTAAAGTCTAATGTCTCAAATTTGTGTATCCCTTTTGTAATCCTATTTCAAGAAAAATGTTTGAACATTGAGACCGTGAAATTTTGAAAACTAATGTAGCAAGTCAACTGTAAGAGATAAGCAATGGAATACGTCGATTTTAACATTAACAAAATCGAAATTGCTTTTTGTGAGAAAAGTTGTGCAATAGTATCTATTTTAATTATAGATAAAGACTTCGGCCTCTCGCCAGGTCCTAGAAGGTTCGCATACTATACAAAATACCATACATAACTTCAATTTATGTTTTTATTTTTTATCTATGAAAATTGTTAATCTGTTGCAGTGGAAATAGTTGCATAATGAGTCTTTGCTTTTGAAAAAAAAGAAAGTAACTCATTTTATATTTGCCGATCTTGTCACAGCTTTAAAATTTATCCAATTTGCAGCGTTTTTGATACTGCTACTTTGATTTGAACTTCCCTGAAGGATGAAAAAGTTGCGCAGAATATTTTGTTTTTTCTAATCCGTGAAATAATGACATACCATCCCCTTCAATCACGGCCCTCTCCCCCCTTCCATTCTCCCATACCTAGAATCTTGGTATTTACCCAAGCGAATGATAACTGCATAGAAATCGAAATGGCCACTTAAAATAGAAGTATTTGATGCTTGCGCTTTTCTTTTTTGTGTGTGATTTTTCAGGTTATTTCGTTGTTTGCGACTTTTTCTTTTTAAATTATTATTATTAATTGTACTTGCATCTTCTTATCATGCAAAGTATCTGTGTGTGGTCCTCTGTCTGGAGATCCAAAATATTAGTGTGTGCACTTTTTTTGTGATTTTTCAGGCTACTTCAGTGTTTGCGATAGACATTTTTATTAATATTAATTTTACTTGAATCTTCCTGTCATGCAAAGTACGAGTATTTGTGTATGGTACTGCTTTTTGAGAAACCGAATATTTGTGTGTAGTACGTTGCATCTAATTTAAGAGGAGAAATGATAATTTATTTTTTCGTACGAAGTAGTCGGGAAAGATGTTTTGGACGCATACTCAACATAAATGTTTAGAGTTGTTGTAGAGAATGTGAAAAAAGTCTGGAGAAATTTCTCTTATGAGAGTTTCACATCAGCAAAATTCACAACAGCAAATATTGCGTTAGTTAAAATCACCTTTAAAAAACTATTGATATATACTAGACAGCAACTTAACTTGACCCTGAACGTCACTACGGGCGGAGCCAATAAGAGCTCACAAGCAGTCAGCGATCTCCTCTAATTCGCCAAGTAGGCTGTGACGTTTTATCTAGCTCGTTTTTCATAGGCTAACGTCACGCAAACGTTACGATGTTTTTGTCAAGAAACGTGCAGTGTAGTGTAAAACAGGCTATTGAAAAA
Source organism: Uloborus plumipes (assembly GCA_038373865.1). Taxonomy (NCBI): domain Eukaryota; kingdom Metazoa; phylum Arthropoda; class Arachnida; order Araneae; family Uloboridae; genus Uloborus; species Uloborus plumipes. The sequence goes on along the minus strand of JAXGGA010000195.1, from coordinate 211,573 downwards.
ACGAGTTAAGCTGAGAAAAGTACGAAGATTAAGTCAAAAATTTAAACAACCCGAGACCCTGATGGCTGATCTCATATTGAAACGAACTTCTCTGGTCATAAAGCATTTTAAATCTAAATATATTTAATTGTTTTCAAGAGGATATGGTAAACACGGAAAAGGAAAGATAATCCTTACTGGTAAAATTTGCTAGTCGCAAAAGCAGAATAAAGAAGGAAAATTGAAAATTCTTATACTAAAATAAATTAGAAGTATTTTAATTGTTAACAGATTCAAACTGCCAACAGATAAATATTTTACTTCATTGAGTTTTCTTAGCTTGTCGGCCAACAATGACATCGGTTTTCAATCCCGTGAAAATAAAGGTTAGCCGCATTTATTTATAAACGCTATAATTCGAGTTCTATATAATATGGAAGTTCAGTTCCAAACACATTCTATCAGACGCAAAAAGAAATTTTCATTCTTTTGGTATTATTGTTTTAAATTTTCAAGTATGTTTTTACTTCAAGAATCGCGAAAAACATTTTAAAGGTTTTTAATTAATGTGTTTGCTAATTAATGTCATCCGAAGAAGCGACCTAGCTAAGAACACTCTCGATCCCTTCACCTTTCAAAAAAAAAAAAAAAAAAAAACAAAAATCGGTCCATCCGTTTAGGCTGTACGATGCCACAGACAGCTACACAGATACGTCAAACTTATAACGCCCTTCCTTGTTGCGTCAGGAGTTCAAAAGTAAATTCAAAAGATTTCAAGCTAATGCTGAACCTTTATACTGTTTGATATCTCTACATGAGTCATCAAATGACATTGTATATGTGAGAGAAATATACGCGTTTTTATAAATAACTTTTGAAAAAACCATACATCTGTGGTAAGAATGTATACTAGGAGTTATGATATTAAAAACTCTACGGGATTTTTTAAATATTTGGGTAAACTCTAAGGGTATGACGTAGGGGGTAAAAATACATTTTGATTAAAGATTTGTTATAATCACATCTGATACCTCTTCACAACTTTTCTCACCACAGGCAATTTCGATTTGAAAAAATAAAAAAACACCCACCTTAATGCATACAACTGGAATGATGCAACTCATAAAAACAGTATCTAACTATAACGATCCGAAAAAAATTCTGATAATTATATTTATGGGGTAAAATCTGAAACTTTGTTCCAATATTGCCTATAGTTCTTACACGTAAGGATGAATACATTTTCTGAATTATAATTTGCTATTTACTGAGCTTGTTATTTCTAATATACGTTCCCAACCAAATATGCATATTTTTGCCAAGAGTGTCCCCTTCCCCTCTTTAAATTCACTTACTTTTATTACTTTTTTAAAAAGTTTATCTGAAACAAGTGTATGCTTTTGTGTTTTCACATCTATTGTAAGTATATTAAAATTCATTATGGTAAAGTATACCAAACGTTGCCCCTTATTGATGTGGAATTCCGTGATTTCCGGTAAATATGTGTTATACCTTTGTTGCCCAAACATTTAAAATGACTGCTTCAGCAATCTAGTGTTACAAACTCATTTCCCTTTGAAAAATAAAATGAGTTGACTTAAATTTGTACTACATCAGTGGGAGCTTTGAAATTGCATTCCCTCGAAGAGTGGTTTTGTTTGCTTTATCACTCTGCCAGGCATTGTAGAACAGGGTAGTCACTTTTCATGATATGTTTAGTTTTCTTTTCTAAGTTGTAATTCTGTTGGTTCTGAAAACGAAGTAAATCTTTTTGCTATTTTGAAATGCCTCTTCTTGAGAGAGAGAGAACTCATTTAATGGAGCTGTCATCTTAACTCGTCTCGTACCTTCTTTGAATCGCATCTTTAGTTACCAAGTAAACAACTGATAAGGAACTTCCGTCTGCAAGTTTTTTCCGAAATGTTCATAGATATCTCAGACTCCCCCTACGGTGGATCTCACTGTGCACAGTCTGGAATCCAGAAAACGGATTTTGTGCCAAAGAAAAGTAGATATATTTTAAGAATTCAAGCGTTTTCTTTTCTTCCGACAAGCGAGTGCACCGATTCGCCGCCATTTTAGAAACGGTTCGAGCTTGAAATTGCTGATAAAAACAAGTTGTAAATTTTGTTTTTCCTTATTCATTTTGGATCTAGGATTTCTCGAATGCATATCCATTTCTGAATTTATATAAATAAATCTTTCTTCCCTACTTCTTTTGTGCTTTCTTTCTATTTAAATTCTGTTTGATCTCACTCGAACAATCTTTTCAAGTTTGCTCGCTCTTAATTGCAGATCATTTGCACGATCGTAAAACATGTAAGTTTCAATATAAATTGTAAGAATAGGTTAAGGTCACATCTAGATACGACGGATAATCAAGCACTTGACTTTTCCCATTCTATTTGACGTATTTTGTTCTTCTAAAACACCAACAAAGTTTTTGGTTCAGATCTATATTTATTTAATTTTTTCACTTGAGGAAATAAAGCAAATTATTGCAACTTTTAACGTGTTTACACGCGCATTATATAGATTTTGTGTAATATTTTTAACATCTAGGTAATTGCTTTTTCTTCATTGGCTCTTGGTAAAACTACGAAACTTCTGGTATTTGTTTAAGAACGTCTGGTTAGCGTTTCTCATCACCCCTAACACAGACTTACAATAATTGGCAAAAGCATCATATGATGGTGCCACCAGTCACGTAAAGCTGCACAATTCAAACCCAAGTTTAAATGGAGGAGAAATTTTCTTCAGTCTCCTGTATCCGTGGTAACTGCTAAGGAGCAAACACGGCACTTTCGGAAATACGTGATTTAACAAGTACATTCTCCGCATATATGAGGTCTCGCATGTAAGTTGCACGCTGATTGTTAAACGGAAAATTTATCTGAAAACATTTTCCGCAAAGAAGTCGCTACTTCCCTTCTCCTCTCGCTCCATCGGATTGTCACTTCATTACTTTCTGAAAAGAGTCGCTTATTCCTTGAGCTGATGCTTAGCTGGATTTTATGAAACTTGACATCAATAACAAATGGAATCGTTCTCCAACTACAAGTTAATCAATTCGTTCTTTATAAAATCCTCTTTTACTCCGTGGAAGTTCAATAATTTGTTTTCTTAGCAATTCTTCATGTGCTAAGAGCTCAGCTATCATCAAATATCAAGGCGAAGGTTTTTCTCAACCTCTTTAACTCTCGGAACGGGGAAAAATTATGAAGAAAATCACTACCCGGAGAGTTTTAATTTTCAATTTTATAATTATAACTAGCGGTACCCGCACGACTTTGCCCGTGGTATAAAATTAAAAGTTCATTTGTAAAATAATTGATATGGCAGAAAAAATGCTCTATTTTAGTTATAATTCAACTATCATTCCTTCAAAGTATATGATATAAAAATCTGGTATGGACCCCACATTACTTCCTTTTACGTGTAAATTTCTTAGTAGATGACTTAAGTGCTAAATAGTGCTTGGAGTGATCAAGATAACAATTCAAGCATTTATATCCCTAGTTTGCAACGAAACAATGCAAAAAAATGTTTTACAATGATTAATCTCCTAAATATCGCCAATTTTAACATCATTCAGTGGATTTTTCGCAAAATATCGCCAATAACGCCAAATTGAACCCCCCCCCCCAAAAAAAAAATTAAAAAATCGCCAAATTGGTGACAAATACTTGACGATCGAAAGCTTGGCGATATATCGCCAAGTGGTCGCTCCAATTCATATCACTTGTGTCTTCATTGAAATTAACACTGATTGATTTACTTCATAAAAGGGGTAACCCCCTCCTTGGGACATTCGAATGCAACCCCAAGGGGAGATGCACAAAAATAAGCCAAAAGAGAAAATAAGAATAATTTTGTTGCTCACAGAAACCAACAGAAATCTTACCAAAATTTGAAAGAAGAAGAAAGTTTCCTTTCCTAGCTTTAAAAACAAAACAATACATTTGCCGAAATGAAACATTTTAAAAAGAACGATGCAATGTCGCAATTTATACGATATTTGGTTAATCCTTGTGCTTTGGGTACCCCTTTCTCGTTAAATGGGCGATAGACGCGCCTACTACTGTTTCCAAACGTTGCCAAAATAAACATTGCTGAAATGCGAAATCTATGAAAATGAAAAAAAAAAAAAAAAAAATTCCGCCAAATCTTTTAATTAAGTCATTAGTATATTGGAAACAGGGTTGCCAGAAAAATACTACGCTCCTTACTTGGGCCAAAAAAATACTACCGTAGTATCAAAAATACTACGTCTGGCAACGCTGGAAAAAGAACGAAACAAAAACAAGTTTACCATACCATACTTCAATGTTTCTCAATTTACTTCTACTTTTACTCCTGGCTAAAGATTTTGCTTTATTTTCCACTCTGTCACAAGCTTTTTTGCCATGCAAGTATGTAGATAAAAAGCATTTAAATTTTTCTTTGGGTATGGTAATGATCAATTCTTACTGTAGATTCGTTATCTTTCTTTTACCCTTTCCGGACGACATTAAAAAAAATTCATACCAGAACAATTTCGGTGAAGATTCAACATGTAAAGAAAACTATGTAAAAGCGTTACGCTTGTTACAACTTTTATAACAAGAAAAATTTCCCTAAAAAGATGGGAAAACAAGCGGATCATTGCAAGCAGAATTTGGAAACTACTCCTTACGAGGTGCAAAGTGGGACCATTCAATGGGATATCACACATAGAAAAACTCGTTCAACACAACGCTCAATTCAAACGCAACTTCTACTCTCTAGTCAACTTAGGCCAGAAAATATCCCTGTGCTATGCAATTTCTAGCAGATAATTAAATGAAGAGATAAAGTTGCAACTAAATGAATTTTCCTATGTGATACCCGCTTCAGAGGAATGAAAGATCAACTGTAGGGTTGAAGGTAAACTGCTGCTATCAAAAATCTACTCCCGGTAATAAGCAGGATCATTGAGTATCCTTTGTAAACGGGTCCTTAATCGCTTTTGCTCTCATTTGCTTGCCGTCCACCTATTCCTCCAGCTAGGGGTATAGCAAGGGTTTTGGAGGGCATAACCTTAGAAAAACTGTAGTTCTGATTCAAGTAGCCAAACTAATATGTTATTGTATATACATGTAAGACCTGTGTGCCCAATTCCCCCCTCCCCACCTGCCCAGGAGAAAATTCTGGCTGTAATATGATTTGAGCACTTTATTTGTGTACCTGTAATTCTACTCAGTTTTAGGGGCAGTCTGATTAGTTTGTGAACAGTTTTTTTTTTTTTTTGTTTTTCTTTTTTCCCCATAAGGGTTTCAAAAGTTTTTTCAATATGAGTTAGGAACAGTACCTTTCTTCTATACTGTTCTAAAATGAAAATGACTGAAAAATGGTATGTCCATTGCCCACTGGGTAAATGAGTTTATTTACTGGGTTGCTGCTACCCTTATCATTACCCCCCCCCCTCTCCCCGCCCTCCACCAGGGAGAAAAATCTATCAGAACTGTACAAGCTCTTCATGTGCTTCTTTTTAATGAATCGCATATATCAAAAATATTTTTAATGTTATGTACGAAACGCAATAATTTTTCACAATTCTATGAATTTCAGAAAATTAAATTGTGTTATTGTGCAGTTATTGGCAGACTAATTTTCGTCTAAAAAAAAAAAAAAAGAAAAAGAAAAGTGAATAATCTTTGGGAAGGTGGCATTTTACAAAGTGAGTGGGTGGGGTGCGGGTGAAGAAAAAAATGCTCATTTTTGACACGAAAGTATTTTTTGAGTAAGTTATTTGTGTTGTTTTTCATACAAACAAAAACTAAGATATTTCGCTGGTTCCTAAGTTTTTCTGCGGAGTGCTATCACTCTTTGCACTTGCCAACACCCGACCCCCAATTGAGAGGTCCTGTTTCCAATTCCCTCCCAAATCCAATCCCCGGTGTTAAGTGATGAAGGCGGTGAGCGAGGTTCTCGTTTCCCATTCCTTCGCTTTTGCTGCTCAAGAGCAAAGCAACACCCCAAGAAAGCGGTCCCCTTCTTTCCCTCTCCGGCAGGCGGCGCTGCCTTCCCCCTTCCTCCCATTCCGCGCCCAAACACTCGCTCTGCCCCTTTCGGAACACATTCGCCGTTCGAATCGTCTGCAGAAGCGAAACCGAGTGCCGCGCTCCTCAAGTGCGCTTCTTCCCTTTTCTCTCTTCCCTTCGGCGCTTCCTCACACCGAGTGCTAAGTGAGTTTCCCCTTTTTCCTGCTCTAAGTCCAACAACACACAGCAGGCGCCTGGTAGGTGACAGTATTTATTGCCGATAATTCGGGAGAAAAAAAAATAAATAAAAAAAGAAAACATAAAAAAAGGAAGAAAAATAAAATTTCTGAAAAAATCTTGTGAATCTGAGTGAAGACACTGGCGTGCACTTGTGGTAATATGGCCTCTGGAGGCATGGTGACCAGCATTAAGGACTCTAGATGGCTACAGCTGGAGGTGTGCCGCGAGTACCAGCGGAACAAGTGCGTCCGGCCGGACACTGAGTGCAAGTTTGCCCATCCCCCGGCCCCAGTAGAAGTCCAGAATGGGAGGGTCATCGCTTGCTATGATTCCATAAAGGTAAGCCCTTACCTTGCTCACTAAATCTGTGTTCTTAAACAAGAACTGACCACCTTTTAAATACCAGCTGGCACGAATTTTTTATCTCATTCAGAAACGAAACTAAAACTCATCGATGAGCATTTTCTATACAATAATAATTCTTCAAGGAAACTTCTTTAAGAAGAGTCTTGTACTTTTTCAAGCTTACGATTTAAAAGTTTGCTTCATTTTTTTCAGATACTAAAGTTTTACTTTCATTGTTCGAACTTTTTCAAGAAATTACGTTTCAAATAGCTGACTCTTCTCGGGACACACACTGGCATGTTCAGCTTAATTTCAGAAAATTAAATTTCTTTATATCTACCATAAACTGAAGAAAACTGTTTCACGAATATTTTCATAGTGCGAGAAACTGAATTTTATTCGGGCAACGTTTTTAGAAACACAATCTTATTTTTCTCCGAACTCATGACCTTAGGTTCTGCGTCTTTGATTCATAAATTAAAGTTCAAACATCATTTGTTAAAACTTTTTCAAGCAATCTCTTCTTTTAGCGAAAAATAAAATTTAAAAGTTTTTATTTTAGTAAAAATTCACTATTTCTGCAATTTTCTCGGTCACTCTTATTTATCCTTTTACTATTTTCGCTAGTTTAAAAGACAAGTTTTTGTGTGATCGTGTTTCAAAGAAACTGAAAATTTTCACCTTTTGTTTAAATAAATGTCGTCATTGGTAAGTGGGTGGGGGTGTTTTTTTTTTTTTTAAGATTGAGGGAGCAAGCACTTTCTATTCTTAAATGCTTTTTTGTCCGAAACTGTTACAATTTATTGAACTTCTTTTACTTGAAATGTAATGAAAGTTTCATTTCACTAAAGATTTGAAATAATATGAAAATTGGCGTGGTATCCCTTTTTTTAAGTTTCAAACAATTTCGTATCAAGTTGTCGAGGGATTCTTTCCCTAGATTCTGTAGATCTAAGAAAAAAATGGAACTGATTAGCGATGTGAAAAATGAAACATAACTTCCTTTGGTACGTCTCTATTGCATGTAAAGTAGGAAAAAAGTATCTTTCGTGCAACATCTTAAATAAATAAATTGAAATTAATTGACTAAATAAATTTTACTAAATAATAATAAATAAATAAAAATAATCGTTAATACACTATTAATAATGACCATAATGTTCCATCGATGTGGTCAAAAGCTTGACTTGATTATATTGTAACTGTAGAGAGCTCAAACATTACCAATTTTGAATTTTGCTGAAAGATCAGTTGGAGGTGAGCCTCTAAAAAGTCCTCCCCCTCATTTAATGACTGAGAGTTTCGGTCTTTTATATTGGTTTCTCATACAGCAGTTAACTAGTTGAAAACTACGACCATTTACGAAACCAAGTAACTGCACAATCTATTAAGCATGAGAAAAAAAAAAACCTTCAGCTTTTGATCAATAAAAAACCCGCAAAAATTTCGTTATTTCGTTATTCAACTGAAACTTCTAAAATTAGCAGTGAAACTGAAGTATTTCGTCTGGAAAAGTTGAATCTTTAGACGTATGACTCAGAAAAACAGTTTTTATTATTTGCAAGTGAATGCGCTTGAGCCTCCCTTTGGGTCCCCAGTTCCTTTCTCTTTCAATCCTCCACTTTGATTTTCCTATCGCTCACTAGGGGGCGATATTGTCCTCTCTCTTTCAGAAATCATCCATCTATTCTAATGCCTGTCAAACTTTTCTGGTTACCGCTTTTCTTAAAGAATTAAAGTCAATTGGCGAGATATTTACGGAAAATTTATTTCGATGTAGCTTTTTGCTATAATCTAAATTTAACCTTTTCCCGGGTAGCACAAACAACCTTTAAACGTTTTATAAACGATTTTAAGCGGTTGTTACAACGTTAATAACCATTTTACAACCTTTAAAAAACCAAGTGTGCGACTTGGGTTAAGATGATAAAACTTCATTAGCATATTGAATTAAATTTATTTTATAATCTGAAATTTCAGAATGAAACTAAACATTTTAAAAAAAAGGAAAAAGAAGAAACACTAATTAAAAAATCAGTATTTATCGTCAAGTAGCGAGAAAAAATAAAACACTGAAAATTTGGTATAATAAGGTAAATTAGTATCATTAACGAATTGATAAACTGTAGGAAAAAATAGCCTACTGTAAAAAACTGCAACGAAAAACGCAGAGTAAAATTTTTATTTCTTTTGTAAACGATTAAAAATATCTTTTCACTTTTAAGTTATTTCAAAACTTAAAAAACGTGTCTGTTTCGAACATATGTCAAATGTGTAAAATTCCGGTTTTTGAAAACTGTTTTAAGTTTTTAAGTGTGCATTACGATATAATTTTGAGCAGAAATAAATAGTAATTTCTGTGTTTAAGCTTTTAAAATATCCTTCATTTACATCGAAGTTAGCTTGCATAATAAAAATTATCATTTGTTTTCATTCTAAACACTAATTTTCTGTACTTAGCAGCATCTCAATTTCATTCTACACACTTCTTTTTACACTAAAAAGGGATTTTCAGGAATTTGATAGTGTCATCAATTTAATAATTTTCAATTTACACTGAATAGAAATTTTTCGCAGAGGGTTCGTTTGTTTCTAACTTTCCCATTTGTTTCTAAGAGGGAGTAAATTTTGAGATTGAGTATCAGGTTAATTTAGAGAAAAGAGGGAAAATCCCATGGTTTTAACTGCTTTAACAAGTCTTTATGCCGTTGGTAAATTCTAATGCAGCAAAAATTTTAGCCCGCTTGAAAAATAAACGTTGAAATTTTGAAGAATAAAAACTTTTCAAGTAAACAGTTCTTAAACAAAATCGAAGATTGAAAAAAAAAAATTTAGTCTTCATAGAGTGGGATTCATGTATTGAAACGACTTATGTATAGAAACGATGGATCAAGGTGCATTTGTACAGCTTTTTGAACGCATTTAAATTTTTTTACAGGCATGGAATGAGGAGGAAACAATTAGTAGAGCATCCAACAAAATTCGGCACGTACGGAGGTGCTAGGAAAATTCTAAATAAATTCGTCCGGTTAAGAAAATGAAATTGCAGTAGATGATTGACAGTAAACTTGTACATAGTCGACTTGAAAAGAAAACCTAGATTTTGATTTATTGCATGTAGATTCTGAAAGTAAACCGCAAATTTGAGAATTTCACGATCATAAAAAGGTTTAAAATGAGATAAAATGAATAAAAATTCTAATTATTTTCGTCAATTAACTTAACATATTTAATTTCCAAAGAAAAGGAGTATGAGATATTTTTTCTTTTTGATAAAAAAAACCGATACATTTAAAAATGGATTTTTATGGGCGTGTGTGCATACTTCTAATGTAAATCCAGTTTACGTCGGATCCTTGCTAAATTTGTTAGAGATCCTTTGATGCTCAGGAATTAAAAGAGAGGTTGGAGGGGGGGGGGGGATTGACATTTTTTAAAAATACAAATAGGTTTCAATTTTGAGTCATAAAGTCGCTCTTTTCTACGCATTGGCGAGAAATCCTTCAACCCCCCCCCCTTTTTTTTTCTTTTATTTTAGTCTGGCTGTTGAACAACGTCTTTTGACCCGACATGATTTTTTTTTGGGGTAGATTGCACGACGCAGATCATATTAAGATATAATTATCGCTAAGTTTTGAATTAAAAAATGAAAAACGATATTAATTACCATCTTATGACTAAAAAATATCGAAAGTTAGCGAAAATTTAGGCTGAAATTTTTTCAGAACGTTGACGTGTACGTTTAAATCATATACTAAAAAACATTTAATACATTCATACATACATATTATATGTATACAGTATACAGTATATTTATTAAAAAATACTAATAATTTCACCCAAAAATTTTTTGAAAGATCAGTTCTAGAAACAAGCAGTGATGATCTATGGAAGTATCAAAGAGTAATGGATTATAAATATTTTGGGATTCATAATTGGTATAAAAACATATATACATGCAATAGTACTTTTTTAAAAAATTCAAATTATTGGATATATTTCAATAAAAAGACATTACAAACAACAAAGTGTATACCAGCTTTAAAACCAAATATTGCACATTTTGTACACTTAATTGTTTCTTAAGAAATATTACCTTAGTTAAACCTATATGTTTAAGTACTAGAATTTTTAAACAAAAAAAATGAATTAGTAATAAGTTTATTTTATATCCTTTGAAAGAAAATGTACTAACAAATCTAAACGAATTTCGGATAAAATGTCCAAGTTACTTTCGAAAGAGTTGTTTATTCGTTTATTCATACATTTTTTAAATTTATTGCAATTAAGCCTTACTACGTAAAGTTTTGCTGTTTAAAATTCAAAAACAATGAAATGATTAAAATAAAAAAATACTTAATAATAATGAAATGTTCTTAATATTGAAGCTTTATTACTTTATTGCTTAACAAAATATTAAATTTTAATGGGGACAATTTAATATGCATTTACAATTTTTCAGTCGTTGTGATAAGTTTGAAAGGGATCAGTTGCGTTTAAAATACGCATACTTGAGAATCAAGTTCTTATACACTGGCGGAAAAAAAAATCCCAACACCAAGAAAAACTTGCCGTACAGTAATGAAATTTGGGTAATGCAATTGTCTAGTTAACATGTTTAATTGATTAAAGGTACAAGATCACTGGCTAATTTAAGCTCAAGAAAATGCTGTGCAAATGTGAAATTATGTTAATTTAATAGAGGGTGTAACCTCCAGAATTTTGAAGGCAAGCCTGCAAGCATGCATGCATTATGTCATACAGGTGCCGAATGTCAGTTTGTGGTATGGAGTTCCATGCTTGTTGCACTTTCTGTGTCAATACTAGGACCGTCATTGCTGACCGTGGATGATGCTCGAGGTGCCATCTCATGATATCCCATACGTTATCAATTGGAGACAGACCTGGTGGTTTTGCAGGTCAAGGTAACATGTCAGCACTCTGTAGAGCACATTGCGTTATGTAGCGGTGTGAGGGCGAGCGTTATCCGGTTGGAAAACGCCCCCTTTAATGCTACTCATGAAGGGCTGTACTACTGGCTAAATTAACAGAATGACGACAAATTTTCAGTCTGAGTTTGGGATAACCACAAGAATGCCCCTGCTGTCGTAGGAAATTGCTCCAGAGACCATAACTCCAGGTGTGAGTCCCGTGTGTCTAGGCCGTAGACCGCTTGGATGCAGGCGGTCCCGTGGCCTCTTTCTGACCAATATACAGCCACCACTGGCACTAATTCAGAATCTGTTTTCATCAAAAATTACAACACATCTCCACTCCGACCTCCAGCGAGCTCTGTCGTGGCACTACTGCCGTCGGAAAAGGTAATGGTTTGCAGTCAATGGAATACCGGCTACAGGCTGCCTGGCTCGGAGCTGACCTTGAAGTAAACAGTTTCTTACCGTTCCTTGGGTCACGACGGTACCAACTGCAGCTCGAATGTCAGCCGCAGATGCAGTACGATGCGCCACAGCCGTACGCAAGATTCGGCGATCTTCCTTCTCAGTCGTGCCATGTGGCAGCTCGGAACTCAATCTTCTTGAGGTAGTACCATCCCTTGCCCATAGCTTCCAATAATCATGCATGGTGGAAACATTCCCACCCAAGTCTTTCTGCAATATCGCGAAATGAAAATCCACCTTCTCGTAGCCAAATTGTACGACCTCGTTTAAACTCGGTGAGCTGTTGATAATGGCTTCTTCGTCTTCTTAAAGGCATTCCTGGCTAACATGAACGTAATTCATCAAATTTCACGGAAAAATAATACACACGAGCTTCACAACACGCTTTTAAAACAAGCCTCATTTGCATGTTCTGAGTGACGCCAGCTGCGCCACACTTATGCGCGGAACACGAAATTTCAATCGATGTCATCTTTCAGTTGTATAAACACGCCTACCAAGTTTCGTTTATCTATCACAAGTCTTTCTTGGTGTTGGGATTTTTTTTCCGCCAGTGTATTACTAAGCATCAGAAAATTTATAGTTCTATTAATTAAATTAGTCAACGAGCTAGCATTAATTGATACTTACAATAACGGGTTAGGGGTGGTCGTCTCACTCTTTTAAACTAATACAGTTTTGTGCAAGTTTCAAATTACGTCAAGAACTTATGTAGTCAACTATATTCAAAGCATATCAGAAAATGTCGAACTTACTTGTAGTTGAAAGTCAAATTAACGATAAATTCAGTATAAAGATACAATATAATATATAAAATTTAGCTTCAAATACAATCTTAAGTTTATATATATATATATATATATATATATATATATATATATATATATATATTTAACGCAAAAAAAGGTTAGAAAGTAAACCACGCAAAGAACGATTTAAATTGTTTAACTTTGTAACCTGCCAAAATATTTTATACATTGTCCAAACTTTGTCACTTGTTTTGGCACAGTAATTTTACGTTGTGGTACATTTTTCTGTTTAAAAAATGGGATTTAAATAGGTATTTTTTTTTATCTTTTTTTGTCTAAAATTTCTGAAAAGATTGAAAGAATTAAGGGTTACCACCTTCGTTCCCGAAATGTGGCAGACAAAGTAGCATTATTGTTGCATCCGTGATGAAAGTGACTTAAAATGGAGGAGTAGCATATTTTTAGTTCAGGTCTGAAGCATTTTCTTCAGACATTGATGGATTAGGAAAGTTTCTACGTGTGTAGCGCTTCATCATGGGGAAGGTAACGATGCTGGTATATCAGTTATTCATTTTCCTTTTAGGCTCGCTATGATCATTATATATTATGCCACCAAAATGTTTAAGAAACAATTTATTTTCGAATCTTCAATCTATTTATTTCACAAGCGTTTCTCATTTATTTAACACGTAGCATCCCTCTCTTTTTTGTAAATGTGAATAAAGTTTCATTGTAAAAATGCAATTTAAATAACGTATTTTTTCTCAACTTGAATGGGGTGAAAACGTACCTAAGGGTGGTTAAGGTGACCAGACTTCAAAGTTCAAAATTCGTGACGTTGTGTATATGAGCGGAGGATAGTATGGAATTCTTACATTTCTATAAATAGTTTAGTTGGATTTTATATAAAAATCCTACAGTCAACTTCAATGCCTACTGTGTCTTAACTTAATACTACTGTGTTTTGTGTAGAGAAAATTCGGGGACTGTGAGGCAAAATAAAATACTGAAAATACTACTGTTTTTATCGACAACTGTGGTAATATATAACTATGTGATATCACGTGTTGTCTATTTCAGTTGAGGAAGGTTATTATTCAAAGATGAAAGCAAATCATAATGCAATCAAAATTCAAAAATTGATACCTATATTGTAATATTTTGTTGCAGATCAAATAATAAAATATTATGAAATGATAAAGCTCTAACATCTCTTAGAACGTGTCTTTTTTCTGAAATGAATATCAGTGCAAATTATCATTGAAATTAATTTAATAACGAACATAACCGTTTAGGTGTCCACTTTTAAGTTTTTTTCCCCTAGTCCAAGAACTGTTCATAACGCTAAGTACTCGTTCAGTTGCAGCGTTGAAATCCCTAGTCAGCAGTACTATAGTTTTCGGGACAATGCAGGACAAATGCTATACTTAAAGTACTAAAAATCGGATTTTGCGAGAATTGGGACAAGGACTGAAAATTCGAAACTGCCCCAATTAATTCGGGATTTACCATCACCGTAACTGCTTTTACAAACTATTTGCATTAGCTGGGGCTTAAGAATAGATAATTTAATGTAGCTCCGTAATGCTAAAATGTAAAGTAAAATTTTATTCGAAAATATTGTCTAAAGCAGAAAGATTTAATAAGAAAAATATGAGAAAAGTATGAATAGGAGCTAAAATTTGGTGAACTGGCAAAGAAAGACTCCACTTATACAATTGCTGCAACTAAATTAGCTGAAAAAGGTTAATAAGCTAAATATAAAATGTTTTTTAGAACTGTTAAAAGCCTAATGGTAACATTGTAAACTAAATTAAAGTTATGATGTTTGAAAAATAGTGCACTCTGACCCGGAAATGACCAACCAGCAATTTTATTAAACAATTAACTTCCAACAACAACAGCAATTTGATTGGCTTAAGACGTCATTGCTGGATTGTACATACTTAGCTTATATAGATAGCTGTTGCCGTTTTAAGAAAAGTATATAGGAGAGAAGTTGCTTCTCTGTCTGTTCCTCCTAATTGTTTCTTGGTATTTTCTTCTAGACTCGAAATAAGAATCGAGAATTCCTTTTATCAGCATGAAGTTATATTTCCATGAAAAGGGAGAAGTATATGAAGTATTTTGTAAAAAAAAAAATGTGCATAATAATAAAGTTAGTTTTAAAATAATAGAACCAACTTCTGCGATTGAAAGTTAAATCATCAAAGTTTAAAATTCACAACTTTGGGATATGTAGCAAATTTATAACCTTGTTTATTTAACTGTTACATATTAGGGCAAAGGCATTAGTTTATTTCTTAAGTGGTTATTGTGAGATCTTTTTTTGAACTTTAAATCATATTTAACCTAATTAGCAATATTACATTTGAATATTTATAGTAGCGTTTGTTACTTGAAACTTAAACAAAATAAATATTAATAACAAATAATAATAACTTACTAAATATTAATAACTTACTATGTTTAATTAATCAAGGGTGGAGGAAAACTCCCCTCGCTCAATGAAACATAAAATAAATATGCGAAGATACATATTTTACTCAAAATTATGTGCTTATAATGTATGGAAGTGACTGAGATAATATTATAAAATAGTCTTACACTTAAACTAGGAAACTGTATCTTTCTTTTCGCTCAGAATATTTTATCGCTCCTAGCTATTATTTATGGTTCTTCGCGTTTGCATTCGGTCAATAAATAACCTTTTACTTTGTATGATAACACATGTCTGTAAAAATGCTTCATTATATCCTCCTTTTGTGTAAATACAATTTTACATATTACTAATAATGTTTAACTGAATTACGTATCCGATATTTTTTAACGTATTTCATTTTGAGCACAATAATTTATAATTCTTTTAGTGAAAATATTAAAGATGTATATTTAAAGTCTTATTAAATTACACCGAGAACTTATGGAATCTTTGGTTAAAGTTGTATTTGCAAAAACTTAAAGATCAAGATTATAAAATGTTTCTCTTAAGAAGAGTTTTTTTTTTTTGGATGAGGAATATGATTTTAAGAGATGAAAATCGTTTCGGAAATAAATATTTTACTTGATTTTGAAAGTACTGAGTAAAAAATGAATGCTGTTTTTAAAGTATAATACAGGTACTTTTATTGTAATAAACTGTAAAAATTGCTAATTTTACAGTAATGAACTGTAAAATTGCCTATTTTACAGTGCTAAACTGTAAAAATGCTAATTTTAGTTTATTACCGTGCATTTTACTTTTTTAAATTGGAACCTCTGCTGTCAGTATTATACTTGTTTTTACAGTATAATACAGCTAAATTTTACAGCAATAACACAGGCCAACAAAAAAAACCTTTTTGAAAACTTTTTTAATTTTAATAGCTGATCTTGATAGATTTTTATGTGCTGAATCCAAATCTGCTTGTAGTTTTTATGTATCACCCTTAGTTTCCAAGCAAAATGTATTTTATTATATAGTCTAATACCCATTTACAGTATATAGGGAAATCAATGAAACACTGTAGAATCGTAAAAATGGTTTGTATTTACAGTAAAATACTTGGAATAGTAATTTTATGTGATGATACAAGGTTCACTTGTCAACTGGAATTGCTTTATATTTTCTTTCCCTTTTTTCCTTGAAGCTTCTTGTGTAGCTTTTCCTGCGATGAATAGCTTGCTGAACTTCCCGGTGAAGTGACCAACAGTAATCCCCCATCATGTTGTAGCATGTGTTTCAGCAGTGCTGCCAACATCATCTTTGTTCATTAGACCTATTTTTTCATGTTATCTTAACTATGAAAAAGCTGTTAAATTCTAAAAATGTTTCTTTATTTCATGAATGTAACTATAAAATGTGAATAAATGGTGGGTGATACAACTTTTTAAGCATCATATTTGGATTCAGCAACCTAAACAACATAAGAATAAGGTATTTTCATTAAAAAAGTTTTTTCATCGTTGGCCTGTGTAAACTGCAAAATTGCTAAATTTACAGTAAGAAACTGTAAAATTGCTAGTTTTACAGTTTATTTCTCTGCATTTTACAGATTTAAATTGGAACCTATGCTGCCATAATCATACTGTAAAAACAACAGTTCATTTTTTGCAGTGTAGTTGGTGCTGGATAATCATCTTATACAGGAAACGATTTTGTAATAAATTGACCCAATAGCCAATACAGTTCAATATTTTAGGAGCTTTTGTGCTTTTTTTTCTTTCAAAAATGTCGCATTGTATCATTTGCAATAACTACTTATAACGCTTTGAGATCGGCTGCGTAGAAGATAAAAAGAACTGTTTTAAACGAACAAATATCGCTAATTTTAAAGTAATAGACAACTTACGAATTACTCGCACAAAGAACCTTTTTTTTTTTCAATTTTTCTGTCAGTGGTCATAATAAAAACTCTTAAGTTATGGTTTGCGATTTTAACTCGTTGTTATGCCTAAAACGTCAAAATATGACGTTAAATTCAATAGAAAAATCGCACAAACGATCAAGCTCACATATAAGAGAAACATACCCTTAATTAAAGTTTCCTTCTGATGTTTTCATGATTTCTAGTGAATGTAGTTCTGATGATGTCAAATGTTGAAATTTTTGGCTCCTTTCTGTGCATTCAATTTTAAAAATACGACAGCAGAGTTAATATAGTGTTTTGTTGGATATATATAAAACAATATGCAGATCTAAATTGATCCTGTCAATTTATGAAGTTGTATCGCTTCTCAATATCACTTTTTCTTTAATGTAATTTATTTAAAAATACTTAGGAAATAGAAGGTAATGTTTCATCCAATCATTACGTTTAGTCAGTCAATAGCCTAAAATGTTTGTAAACAAAATATTCATGATAGTCCAAGATGTTTACAATAGCTGTAAATCAGCATTAGATGATCTAGAATTCAATAGATATATATCGCATGTGATCTCGGGTAAGTGCCAATTTATAGTAGCTTTTATTGTTACATCAGTCATAAAAGAACCCTGGAAAGTCAATGGAAAGCTGCACTTATCTTTTTTCTGACCATAACGAAGCGTTGATAATAAGCGGTTTCAAACACGTCTGCGGTTTGGCCTATGACCTATGACCTTATTCCCTCTCCACCTTATTAAGAACTGAAAAGAACCTGTGGGAGGAGTAAGAGATGGACCTTATTGTTCGGGTGCTTTGAAGAGGTTGCCTCGGCATTCTGTCAAAAAATAACGGATCATTTCTAACATAATCTGTACAGGTTGTGTAAACAAATGCCTTATTTAGGCAACTAGTCATCTTGTGTGAAGATTTCTTAACGCAAATTACTATTTTTATACAAGTCTCTTTAGGCTAGCATTTACATGCTTTGATATACTATTTAGGATGCAGTAGTTTAAAAACTTTGATTTCTCTTTTTCTCTTACAAAACGTACTCGTAATTTGACTTTGCGCGATGTTTGTTTTTGATCTGTACAGGGGATAA
This sequence comes from Uloborus plumipes, assembly GCA_038373865.1. NCBI lineage: Eukaryota > Metazoa > Arthropoda > Arachnida > Araneae > Uloboridae > Uloborus > Uloborus plumipes. Next base: position 193,411 of record JAXGGA010000195.1, on the reverse strand, counting down.
GTATTACACCTTGTGTATGATTGCGATTTTTAATGTCATTTTCTTACATCCGTCTTTGTAAGTTTTATTTAATTGAAATAATGTCTCTTTCACCTAAATATTCCATTTTATATGAACTATTAAGTAATTATATGACTGTGCATGTTTTCTTATTGTACCTTTTCAGCATTAAGCGGTACATTCAAGGCATATTATTGACTGGAAAAGTGATGTCAGAAAAAAATTGTTGTGTTTTGAATATGTGATAGTGTTTTGACTGTAACTACTTACGACTAAAAAATAAACAATGAAGCTCGTCTTTTTTTTCTGGAGAACGAAGTCGGATTATACCACTGAAAATGTGCACTGGTTGCAACAAAGGAAAAATTAATTTTCAGATGTTTATTCTATTTTTATTCACACACACACACACATATAGACAGAGAGACACAGATATTATTCAACAGCACGTAAATACTTGTAATAGATAAATTATCTTTTTAGAGCTTTATTTCATTATTTAGTAATTGTCTAGATTTTTTGTTATTAATATTTCATGTTAAAATATTCTTTAGGTTAAATAAGCAGTGAGTAGGACCGAATGACAGTATAATTAAAATTATTATAAAATGAAGTCCCTTTATACTAAAGTAGAGAAAAAAACATTTATTTGTTTTTGTGTAAAAAGCTAGGGATCTCAATACACTTTTACTGGGAAAAAAATGTCAAAATTCACCAGTTGAGATAGATGTAATTCAATGCTACTTATCTCCCTCCTCATGGAATAATAATAATTGACGACGTTTTGAAATTCGGGCACACTTAAAAGTACATTTGGAAATTATTTAAACATATATGATCCAATTTAGTAGACATGCTGTGTAAACATCATCGATAAATGTATTTATTATTACTCTACTAATAGCAATTTATAAACTCTCAGACTTGTAGCACACAGCAAACCGATTCATTATGCGTACTTAACAGTCTAATCAATCTTAGCGCACCCGAACCTATTTAGATACTTTTTCAGCTTTGCCTGATATTCTCCTGCATTTATTACATTTTATTTGACATTAATGAATTACTCTCAATATTTTGTTCTCCTTCCGTTTGCTTATTTGATGGGATGTGATTTGCATTATCAGACCCCGAGGGGCTCCTCCCATTAAATATCTAAGCATTGTTACTCACGCAATGAATTATTCTGAAGTAGCAGCGTAGAGGGAAGATGCAAGTAAGTACTGCATTTCCCGTTTTGTATGCATTTTCTCTCTGTTGTTTAACTTATAAATTATCTCTTTCTAAAAATGCAAACTTTAATGTGAATAGTTACTGAAAGAAAAACGATTTAATAAGTTTTTGTGCTAAAATATGAATGAAATAAAAAATCAACGTAAATAAAGCATAAATTGTCAAGAATGCAGCATATAGTTATATCAAGGCTACAATTAGAGCCTTTTCACCGGTGTAAAAACCTCACCATAATATATATGTAAAAAAAAAACAACAAACAAACAGACAAAAAACGAGAGATAATTCTGTTGTCTTTCCAGAGTGACGCTACTGTATATACTACCTTACAAGGATCGGCAATGAGGATTTAAAATAAACTATTCTGAGGGGAGGGGGCAACCTCAAACCCTAAACCCCTCTCGACTTACCCAGGCCCGTCATTTGGGGGGGGGGGCAGGGGGGTCATTTGCCCCCCCCCTGACTTTGAGAAATCAATGCACTTACATATAAGTGGGCGTGGTTTTTAATGTTTTCCGATGAAAGTGCATTGTGTTTGCCCCCCCCCCCATGGAAAAACTTGAAATGACGTCCCTGGACTTACCCCATGCACATTACTTACCTTACGTATCTACGCTGTACGTTTAATAAACTACTTACACATGAGGTTATATATCGTGGGGTTACAAGTGAAACACACTAAGTCAAAATTATTAATTTTCAGATTTTTAGTTTTTCTTACACATAGAAACGAGCTGTTTCTACTGGTGAAACCCACTAAGTCATATATTCATTTAATTCAGTTTTTTAAACAAATTTGTAATCACATTAAGTACTCAAGCTAAGTAATTCTTACAGGTAAAACACACTAAGGGACTTAGTTTCTTTCTAATGTTGAAAAAAATTTCATAGTAAAAGTAAAACACACTAAGTCCATGACTTAGTGTGTTCAGGATGTCAATTCCAAAGAAGTTAAAATAAAAAAATTTTGATCAGCGTTTTCTCAAAATCATGTTTTTTGACTTAGTGTGTTTCACTTGTAACCTCACGATATGATGAATAAGTGGTCTGTAGCAACTTGCTTTATTAAAAAAAAAATCCATTGCATGACGAACTTTTGCTGTGTTTATTGCACTGTATAAAAGTATTTATCTAAATATTTTTATTTGTATCCCAGAATGTACACACTAGAATTGACAATAGAGGCAAAAATTCTTTTTTTTTTGACAGTTTACGATCGTTATCTAGATGGTACGATAGCATATTTTTACAAATTTCGCAGTTGATTTTTATTGATTAACAAGAAGCAGTGATTTCATTAGACGGCTGCTCCTTAGCGTTTTTATACTGTTCTAATTTTCTCCCCAGCGGTTTGATACGAGAAAGAGGCAAATTTTATTAAAAAGGGATTTAATTTTGCACGGATACTGCATTTCTAATCTGTATGCTTTACAACTACATGAAATAATTGAATGAAAATGGTATAACATTCGAATTATTCCTCCAGGGAAAGAAGGGGGATTTATCTTTTAATTTACTTAGTTATCTTAAAGCGCATACCTTTCCCTCACCGAAGAACTGTTTACAGGTTTCACGTGTGAATTAATAAACTATAACGAAATTATTTGACCCTAATAATTAATTATTCAAAGCGTAGGGGTCAAGTTATCATACATCGTAACATGGATTCATCCTGTTAGCTGATATCCAAGACCACTTTCATAAAATTACAGTTTATGCATTCCTAGTCTCTTGTTATGGGCATTGGAAACCTTTGAGCTTCTCGAGTTTATCGCCCACGTTATTTTATTCTCTAATAATTTTATTTTCGGTCTGCATGTCTGACAAATTTGATTTTCTTTACACAGCCATTGTCTTTCCAATAGAAACTTTGTATACTCCTATAGCGTCATACTGTAAAAATAAGTTTAAATATTTTGTTTAGAGTAAAGAAGATCGTATCTCTCACTATTGACAATCGCGGCCTCATCTAAAAAAATAGGGTTTTGTTTCGGGGAGAGTTTTAATAAACACATATCTTAAGAAGTCTATAGAATCAATCACTTTTGATTTGGTTTTTTTTTTGTACCTCAGAATCAGACTAACGTATGTCCATTATCGTAACTTTTCAGACGAGGGCGAAAATGATCGTCGGACGCATGCAAAGGATGGGAGTGCTGCTGCTAAATAATTGTGAAGGATTTTTTTTGATAGAATAACGTTCTCATGGGTCGACGCCGAATAAGATTCTACAAATAATACAGTTAATAAAGTGAAAATTGCCATTTTTGGACTTACGTCGTTCTGGTTCTGAGATATTACATTGATTTTTGTTACAATAGCGCTGTGGTGTCCAACTTTGTTTTACTGGAGGTCCGCATCTCCTAATAAAATGCATATCGTGGGCGAAAAAACGCACGTATAAAATTAAAATATTTGAGAATCCGCTTGTACAACATGGAAAAGACGCTTAAATAAAAGAAAAATACAAACCAAGAATTGCTTTCATTACAGCATGCTTTTTGTTCATACGAAGCTTGAATCTGTTATTTCAGAGACTAATTGAAGCATCAAGAAACAAAGGGGTGTAAGTGCTAAAATTTAAGAAATTTGCATGTGGAAGGAATTCTTCTCTGTTTTGAGACAAGAGATGGTACTAGTAGCCTTGGGTAGAGTTACTGCTGTACACCAGGACTTACAGAAACTTTTCGATGAAAGCTTATCAGCTATTGAAAGTTTGCACACGTGTTACTCAAAACGTTTATAAGTCGGCTTACATCCCTTTACTTTTTACTTTCTCATTAACATTGTCTTACTTAAACTATCAGCCAAGTACTTAAACGTATTAAGTATTAAGCAGTACCCGATTCACGTACAGATTGCGTCTTTCAACCTAATTATATTTTTTCCCCTCATATCTAAAAGCATTGATTCGGAAAAAAATTCAATAGCGAACATCGATATTTCGAATACGTCGCATCATTAATGACCCTTCCTTGCAATTTTGCAATTCAATCTACAGAAAACTTACTTAAGCAGAGACCTTAATTGCACACCGATGTGATTTTGTTCTAGCACAGCGTGTGTGTTTGCTTGGTTAGATGAATAAGGGGTTATAAAGCTTTGTTATCCATTACACATACTGGACACGCAAACACACTCAGACTCACCAAGTTAAGACTTTTAAAATTCTAAGTTTAACATGTTTGATAGTTTGAATGCTTCAATTGGCACCGAAAAAGCAAGTTTGACCGTATTAACGCGGTTATTTTCTTCCTTATACTTTTCCGTTAAAAACACAATAGTTAGTAACAAAAACTTAAAACATCCCTGATATAATTATTTTGGTTTTATTCTAGTGAATGTAGTTGGCGCAAAAAATCTGTCAAAAGAGGGGAAGGGAGGTTTAAATGCTGCCCCAAGATAAGTTTTATTGCATCAAATGTATTACAGTTGTTAGCGAAACATTAAGTATTAGGGAAACTTTTCAATGAAAGCCTACATAGTGTTTGAACTTCCCACGTGTTTACTGAAGCCCTTTAAAAAGACCGCCCACAAATCTTTGCATCTCACTGTCCTAGTTTCCACCTTTGGTTTCTAACTTGAGATAGTCATTCTAAAATATTGAATGAAGATGATCGGTTGTTTTAGAAGTCTACAAAATATATTGTTCTATCGAAAAATGGAACACACAACCCACGGATCAGCTTCTCAGGCCGCATATGTCCCGCGAGCAGTAGGTTGAGCACCACTGCAATAGAATTTAGTGTGAAATGTGGCGTATGAGTAATTGAAAAGTCCTTTTTTACACACATTAAAACGACACTTTTAAAAATATGTGAAACATAAAGTATGGCACTTTGAAAATTGAGGAGTTTTGATGTTTTTATTAGTGCTTGAGATCTGAGAAATTTAAAAGAAAGGAAGAAAAAAGTGCTAGCGAACCCTCTAATGCTACAGAAATAACTCAGAGGAAAAAAAATATCCATTCTATATGACAGAAAAATTGCGATCAATCATAGAAACAATTATACTTGGAGGACGGCAAAAACGAAGTGGAAAACAGCATGAAAACCAGACTATTTCGTTGACTTTGTTTTTAAGTGCATCGAGGCTTATGTTCCAATTTATTCAAACTAGAACATAATTGCTAGTAAAAGCTAACATTTTGTCATCAACTCCAGAGATAATTTCTAAATCCTAAGGAGGCTGAAAATGTATGCGAGGAATTTAACAAGAAACAATTGTCTGAATGGCTCGGCTTTTTATTAGTATTCATAGCGAAATATTAACACGTTCAAATAACTGCGTAATAAAGTAATCAGATATTTAAACGATGAAGATGTTATCGACAGGTTTTCAAAAATTAGAGGAAAAATGCCTCATTTTTATATAAGAAAAAGATGTTCGTAACAACTACAATAAAAATAAATGCTGCAGGTATAGTACCGAGTTCGTAAAATTTTACAAGAATACTTATTTAATTTTTTTTGAAATGAAATTGAAAAATATTTTTCACGCAAAAGTTAAGTTAGTGGAAAACAGTTGTGGGAGTAGTTTCCAAAAATTTTGGAGGGGTTTTAAAACTTATCTCCCCCTTCTTGCATATAGACCTGATTATAAGATTTTTTTCAATTGCATTTTTTTTTTTTTTCGAATAGCTCAAAAATATTTATGCTTTTTGTTTGCGATAGTATTACATACAAAAAAAAAAAAAAAAAAAACCGCTGAAGATAAAACTTTTTAACCAACCATTCTCAAAAATTTATACTTTTCTTTCTTTTTTTCTATATCTAATAAAGTAAGTTTAAAAAAAAAAAGCGCTGCTTGCTTAGTATTTGGGTAAAATTCCAAATTGAAAGCATTGATTCAGAAATTTTCAGCTGGCAAAAAGCATTGATGTGCTCAATTTTATTTCATTAATTTGTTTTTCATTTAATACATTATTTTATGATGCAAATATATAATTTTTGGATTCTTGGTTTTAATTATTAACTATAGAATATTTGGAATGTTTGTTTGATTTTTCAGAATTTTGTTACTTGAAGTGCGAAAATAACTTGTACATCTATCATAAGAGCTCTATTATTTTTTGAATTATCGTTTTAACCGATGAAAGAAACAGCATCTAAAGAAAGTGATTTTGTTATGTCAGAAAGTAGGATAGACTAGTTTTTCAAAACTTCTTGCTTATTTTATAGAATTATTCGTATTATTAGTTATTATTCCCATTATTAGTTATTATTCGTATTAGCATACACTCACACGTTTGAAATAAACAGAAAACTGGTAACAGTTTGAAAGGTTTACCTAATTTTATAGTTTTACGCTCGAAATTCGAGACATTTTCTTTCTTCTAGAAAATATCTTTTCGTTTCTGAATATTTTTAAACTCTGAAATGTTCATAAGTGTTGGAAATATAGTGATTACAAATTAGGAAACTTTTTTAAATGATCAAAAGTGTCGTTTGCTCGTACTAAAATATGGAATTAATACAATTGTGGGCATCTGGTTAAGTTCTCCTTTTCAGTAAAAGAAATATAAAGAAAATACTATGTCGTTTTCAGTTGCTTAATTCATATACGCAGCAGAATTTCGAATAAATTAATAATATTTGCTTTCTAAAGATGAAAATATGTGACCTTCAATTTTTCCACAGTGACGGAAGAAGTTTCAACCTTTGTAGATCTTGAATCGTGTTGTTTGCACAACTTCAGCATTGACTAACTAAAATAATTGAAGGAAACTTCTCTATAATTTAGGTGTGATAGTGTTTGCATAAAAGCGATATACTAAAAATTTCTTTCAGTTACTTTTGAAATTTTTATTACAAGGACATTTATTTGCGCAACCGCATAACTTCCTTCAATATCTTTTCATTATTAATTACTTTCGCAGAAGCTGTCAGTTATTAAAGAAAAGCGTTGCAATATGTATAACCAGGAATCGTAACCATGCAGTTTTTCATGTCGAGACTAGTACATTTCGTCATTGAAGAATTCCTCGTTAAATAGTATATTTCTTAATTATTAGATACAATACTAATGGCAAAATAAATATGAGTAATACATTTCTAACGAAAGTTTCAGTATGGTATGTAATTTTCAATTACTCTTAAAATAGGAAATTCAGTTAATGTTTGATACCCCTTTTCTATTCAAACTTTATTTAATTTCAGTCAACGTTGAATATGCCTTTCTAATGAAACCTTATTTTAATTTAATAAACTAAACTATAAAGCGAAAATAGCTGATATAGTTACAAAATGTTTTAATTAAATTTTTGTATTCACTGCAAAATTCTTGGCTATAAATGAATGAGTTTTAAGTGGTTTAGAAAACTATACTTTGGGTTCTATCGCTTCATGCTACATGATAATTTAATATGAATGAAGTAAACCGTTTGTTTAAACTGCTCGAGGCTTATACATTTTTTGAATGATCGTTTAATAAATACTAAGTTTGCAAAACACAAAGTATTATTAAGATTCCCAATTTAAAATGAATGTTCAGAAATGCAGTACTTTTTGAAGATAATGAATTCAAAGATTCAGGAAATTATGTAACATATTCTCTATAGTATACTTTGCAAGAAGTGTTACAAAACTTGGCCATATTTATTTAACAGAAATGTAATACAGTGAAACACTAGTTTTCGTCATCACAGAACAGTCTTTGTTAAGTTAATTTTTTTTAATTTTCAGATTTTAATAAGTTCTTAACAAGACTTTCAAGAGTATAACTAAACAATAAAATTCAGTGACTGTATGTATTGCGTGTCATTAATTCAAAACATTCTAGATTGAAGACACAAAAAGAAAAAAAAAATAATAATCAGACAAAAAATGGTTTGCTATACTTTTTTTTCAAATCTATTTACTTCGAAAGTTATTTGTTTTCTATTTGTAACGAAAGTTATCTGTAACGAACACCTAAAATTATGGCGGATCATAGTCACTAGTTTTAAAATGCAGAATGCTTCAAATGTGTAATTTGCAACGTAGCGTTGCTGTCTGTGATTAATATTTATTATGCAAAAATAGCGTTTATATTTTTAAGTTACATATGAGATTGGTGAATATTAAACCATTATAATGAGCTGTCAAATAGAGACATTTCATTTATAACTCATTCTAGAAATAGTAGAATGATAATAGAATTGAAAGATCGCGCTCTCATTGCAGAAACCGGTAAGACAACCTGACATTAGCCGATGACGTCACTTGAGCATTAATTAGTTTCTAAAATATGCTTTTATAGTGACTTAATGAATACAACATACAGTAATTCAGGTTTATTTCATCGATAAAATAAAAAGCCTTGAAGTAATTAGCGCTTTTGAAAACTTTCGTTAAAATTTTTAAGAGTTATATTTACTGTTGCATTCGTAATCCGCAGTAAAAATCTAGAATAATGGAAATAGACATGATGTATGTATGAGATAGCGGCGAAGTGATCAACTCTCTAATTCAACCATATCGTGTGGAGAAAAAGACGGATTATTTGTGTTAAAACGTGAATCTTTATTTTACAATCATGCTGCCAAAATTATCAAAAGTAAATGAATAGAAAGGCTTTTATGCCTAGAATTTCAATGCTTCTATGTAGTTTGAGCCATATCAGAATCCATTTTCCCAATAAATGTAAATGTTGAATGCAAGGATGGAGAAATGTTCTTGTGGCATTATAATAGCTTGACACTAATTAAAACAACTCCTTTTTTGAGCACTTCTGGGCTAGAACTTGTTATTTTTTTTTAAACTTGACAATTCTTTAGTCTTATACACCTCTTATTCAAAATATTAGAATAATGACTTTTTTTTTTACAAATTGAAAATATTGTTTGGTAATGCAATGTCGTTCAATGCAAATATGCAAACGACGATTTTATTTAAGACTTATTGTTGATTAAACTTTTTTATTTTCTTGAAATTATAATCATATTTGAAGAGAAGAATAGAAAAAAAATATTTTGAAGTGTCAAAATATTAGAATATTTTTTCAAGTGGCTCAAAATATTAGAATATTTCACATTAATTCTTATTTCATCATCATTAATTCATGACGGGTGGCATCATTGATAAAATGCAGACGATTTTATTTAAAATTAGCGATATCTTTGCAGTTTGTTTGATTTTTGTCTTGAAATGGGTCGTGTGAGGGACATTCCTGAATCGATTTAACTGTGTATAGTGGATTTGTACCGGCACGGTGAAAATTAATGTGATATTGTAAATTATTTATGCTGTTCATAATCAAGTGGTATCAATATACTAACACAATATTTAAAAATTGGAAATTTTCAAAATAATCGTCAAAATGGCGATTGAAAACCAAAATCATCTGCTAAAGATGAGAAGAAACTGAAAGGTATTGTTAAGAAAAACCTTTTCAAAAGTGTAAGATTCTTACACCGAAAATGGACAGATGGAGGAATTGAAGTTTCTATGTCGACAACATTAAGACGTCTTCACAAATTTAAGTTTGAATCGCGTGTACCAAAAACAAAACCTCTCATGATTGTAAAACAAAAATATACAAGATTGAATCGGTGTAAACCAAAACATTTATGGAGCGAAGACGATTGGAAAAAAAATATTATTCAGTGATAAAAGTATGCTTTGTGTTTCATATGGTCATCAAGGTATCGGAATTTGGAGAATGCAGCAAGATGCATTTGATAAAAAATGTCTCAAATGCTCGGGGAAATTTACTGCTAGTGTGTGGCTAGTGAGTTGCAAGAGCGCAAAAGGACCTGGAAAGTTATGCATCGTCTACGAAAAGGTTAATTCTCAGATATATCAAGAAATATTGGAATATTACATGATTCCTTCGTCAGAAGTTTTGCTTGTAGATGATTTCATCTTTCAGCGAGATTTAGCTTCACCTCAGATATCAGTGTCAGCTAAGAATTGGTTCAGTCTGAGCAGTATTAAGGTACTTCCTTGGCCACCAAACTCACCAGACATTAATCCCATCGAAAACTTGTGGTATATAATGAGGAAAAAACTCCCAAGAAAATCCTCCTTCAAATAAAACTGAGTTAGTGGCACGTATAAAGTCTATTTAGTCTAATATTGATTGAAACGTTTGTAAGCAACTTGCTTGTAGCATTCCATATATATTGAACGCTGTTGTTAAAGCTAAAAGGGATACTACAAAGTATTAACTGCCATTTACTTCATATTCATACAGTAATATTTTGCATAAAATAAAATATTCTAATATTTTGAACCAATGATAGAAGTCTATTGCAATATCAAATTTATTATTATTTTACATATTGGTTACGTTAAAGTATTATATAAGCATTCCAGATTTCATTTGTAAGCAATTTAATTGCAATTACTTAGTATAAAAAATAAATAAATGGAAAACTATTTCCTTCTTAGCACTTTTTCTCAATTATTCTAATATTTTGAATATGAGGTGTATACTTGATAATACGCTGCTATATGCATATAAAATTATAATGAAGCCGTTTGTTTTGTCGTTTCAAATTATAATTTTTGACACTTAAAAATATGAGTGTAGACAAAAAAAATATTTTAAAAATTGCTGTATCATTTGTGTTTATAAGAATAGATTTAAGTAAATATAACTTTTCACTCAATTACTAATGCTAAAATGAATAATTTTGGACTTATTTTGTTCTTAACCCTTTAATGCCTGACTTTTTTTTCCAAAGATATTTGGAAACGATATTTGGACCGTTGGATCCAAAAATTCCAACGGTTATGTGCTGCAATCTGTTAATAATTAATTGAAATAATACCAAAGTAATACCTTAATACTATTATTTTTTTTGAAATACTCATTTTTGGCAAATTCAGACACTTTTTGGACCGTTCCTAAAAAGGGACGCTAGGCATTAACACATTAATGCCTGACATTTTTTTTTTTTAAAGTACTGGTTACGCGACTACAGAACACACTTTACAATGGTTATGTGCTGTAATCTGTTAATAATGAATTGAAGCAATGCCAAAGTAATAATTGAACTCTATTATTTGGTTGAAATGTTCATTTTTGGTAAATTCAGACACATTTTGGACCGTCCCTAAAAAGGGACGCTAAGCATTAATGGGTTAATTTGTAAAACTTGACAATTCAATTCATCGTTTTCCATAAAGCAGTGTATTAGTACACGTATCTGAAATTCTGAGAAATGTCCTGATGTTTTAAATAATATTTAAGTTTAAAACAAAATACATACTGAGAAAAAATAAAATTAATTTTTGTTCGAAAGATTACATCCAAACAAATCATAACTAATTGCTGAGCGAATTTTGCTGTTGTGAAATTATCCGTAGCTCCTAATATTTTATGCCATTAATCTGGCTTCTTCGAAATTGATTTCTTAAGGGATGGGTTTGACAGCGTAGAAAAGTTTTGCTAGCTTTCTGTAATTTGATAACGATGGGAATTTTGTGGAATCCTTTCATTAGCAATTAGTATGAAGCTTAATCAAGTTGAAAAATATATTAATGCATTTACGGACTAAATTATGAAATTATACTTTAACCGAAACTGGTAATTATGGCGTATTAGTAAGTTGTATTCGACCTTACCTAAGTGCATATAATAATTAGCATGAAAAGGCTTCTGTTTTCGGCGATGTTCGCAAAGCAAAAGTGAAATGGCAAATTCATGAATCAAAATTTATATGTATTTATTAACGTGGCTTTAAAACGGCTGCATTATGGAAATTAACTACCTGTTTCAATCCAGAACTTCTTAATCGCAATTAGTTTGCGTATCTAATGATTTACTATCGTTATTTGTTAGCTTCTTTACTGTAGATATTCCTGTCTGAATGCAGTTCTAATTGCGTTTGAAAGGAATTATGTTATGATGAGTTCAGTAAATAGTGATAATAAATTTTTAAATGGAACATAAAACCAAACTTTGTTTATTTTCTCTTCTTTCTTTTCTTATCTTTTTTAGTTATCATCCATATAACTGATTCCATTTTTCATAATTTTTCATTATTATTGCTATTTCCCTTTTTTTTCTTATCTTTTTTTTTTGCTTCTATTTTCTCTTTTTTTTCACAATTCTGTTAAGGCATTTTAAACAGACAAAATAATCGATATTAGTTTTTACAAAAAGCTATTTTTCAATTAAAAAAACTTTTAATCAATTTTTTTTTTACAGTTTATAGTTTAAAAAAAACTGTAATGTTGTTACTGAAAATTATGCGTCCACTTATTTTCCAAGTAGCAACATATTTAAGGTATAAAATTAAACATCCCACGTAAATAATTTTTGAACATCAAAATTACGCATTTTGAGCTCCCCATAGCGGAGCTAATCAGAAAATTTACTTTTCGTAAATGTTGTTTGTGGTTCTTAATCTATTTTAGCAATTTTTGGCGAAATTTATTATTCACTTTCTTGTAGTAACGATAGATGAAAATGTTTCTTTTTAATTTTTCGTTTTTCAGTATTGACATATTTAAAGCCTTATTTTTGCCACTTTCACCAAACACGATGATTAAAGTGCTCTTAAGACATTGTTGTGTGCGTTGCAACTTAAGAAGAAAAAGATACTTATTAGATTTGCTCTTACCCATTTGTTTTAGTAGTGTTTTTTTTCTCTTTTAAATATCATGCAGCAAAGAAGAAGCTTTATAAGGAAGTTGAGAGCTGCTTGTGATACAAGCTTTCAAAAAGAAATCATTACCCTAAATATTGACACGTGCTCCGTATTAATTTTGCTGTTTTTTGCTAAACGTAATGAACGAGTTGATCCATAAAGAGTTTATTATGGGGTACGGTTTATTGGACTTGTTTAAAAGGTATTATTACGCTTGTTATTGATACAGTTGTAGTGTTATTTTTTCTGCTTCGGAGTAGTGTTAGAGGCTGGGATGTGAGTTAAGTGCTTTCTTTTATGGAGCTTTTCTAAAAACATTCTTAGTTTTGACATGTTCTTCACTGTGTTATTTTCACTACTCTTTTTCTCTGTGTTCCCATAGCTCTAGAAATCTTTGTTCATATGTGTCATATATCATAGAGCGTTTTTTTCAGTCTTTCATCCCTTAAATGGGTCCATAAAGGGAGTATCAGACGCGCTTGGGAACTAAACACTAGGGGTTTCGAGTTCGAGGGACCACCTAACCGGACCATCTGCTTTGCACCCCAGAGCCATCGGTCACAAAATTTGAGATGACCTCAGGAGGCCCTGGTCCTTGCAGGCTGCTGCACTGAGTTTATTTTTTGGAGGAGCGAAAAACGAAACGAGAAACAGTAGTCAGTTTCATAAAAAAACAAGAATGAGTTAAAAAGGGGGAAAGAAAAGAAAAGATGCATGCTGCAGTTGACTCTTGATGTTATAAAATCATTGGGCACACGAAATAAGTTCGTAAAAGTGGGAGTACGTGAAATCGAAAAGTATCAAAAACTATCGTACTCTTATTATCCTGGCAAGTTCTTTCGATACTTATATATATTTTAATTTTTTGTTTATTTTTTGTTTAATTTATTCAATTTTGTTTCACGCCAAACATGAAAAGCGTCTAAACACTGGCATCCTGAAATTCAGGTCTTAATATAAAGGTCTTTTAACAACTTTTAAACTGTTTTATTTATTTAGAAAAATCAAAGTAACGACGGCTATAAGATGAAATTAGAACTTAAGTAAGATGGATTATATTCTTCCTTGGAATTGCCTGCGACTGGTGCTGGAACTCTTACGAAAGAGCTATTGTGACCTTACATCAAATTCGTTAAAAAGTGATTTTGGCTATTTAGAGTCTGGAAAAAATAATAAAAAATTGCATTTAGTAAATGGAAGCGTTTTCGGGACTAAAGAGAAGTTCGTAAATCAGTGGTTCATAAAATAGGGTTTAACCTTAATAACTTAAGAACTAAAAATAATATATAACTTTGAAATAAAAATAAAAACAATTTCAAATATGTTTGTAAATTCTAAATGCATCTTCGCTTCTCCCCGAAGTACCAAACACTGTGTCATTATCATTCAACGATGCGAAATTTTATTTCGAGCTATCGTTATTCCACTGTACTTTTTAATACGGCTATTGAAATAAGAAAGAAACAGTTACCATTTTTAGATTTTTGCCCTACTTTTTTCCAGAAATATTCATAAAAGTGATGTGTCGTGTGCTACTTCTTACGAGTCTATTTGCTTGAGTTATTTTCAAATATCTTTCAACGGGACTTCATTAAATTCCTGAACATTATGTACACTATTAATTGTACGTTTAAACAGTCCACAACATAGTTGGAGGAATAACGTTTTGAGAAATATTTTTATGATTTTGTGTTTACGTTGTATTTTGAAACAAAAAGGAGTTTTGGTGGAAAAATCTAGGAAAAAAAAATTGAAATAGAATAATTTTTCAAGTAAATAAAGCAAACAAAAAGCAACGGGTAAGCTGTCTACTATTGGGAGTACAGTCTTTCCCCAAGACTCCTCGCGCGTAATTCGAAATTTCGCTTTGTAGAAAAATGTATGAATACGGATTTTTTATTAGCATACCCCAATTAATTTAGGCATTTGTAAACACCCGTCGCACCGTTTTGAACCATTTCTTGACTATATATTACCGTTGCTTACATAGATAATTACGAAATGGTTGTTTGAATACGCTGAGTCAAAGCGATGCTTAAACTCGCATGGTGTGCGAACTTTCGCTTTCAGTAGTACTAAACGAATCTAAGTCTATCACGAAACTAATATGTAATCTATGACCTAGTCAATGCTTACACCCAGTGTTTCCTTTCAGAAAATTTCTAGTTACATGAGAGGAATTCGCGTTGTTTGGAAATTTCGTTTCTCAAGAAAAACTCGCGTTATAGCCGTTTCGCGTAAGTCGGGTCGCGTTGTAGCGGGATCGACTGTATAAGAGTTCTTATTAATCACTAAAGATTGGAAGCAAATATATACATCCTTATTTCTTGCTCTTTCAGTTTTTACAATAAAACTAGGCATAAAAAAATTCTAGTGCCTAAAGATAAGAGATTCGAAACGCAATTCAAATATATAACGCGAAATAGGCCCTCAAGATTTTTCTCTTAAAAATGCTGCAAGAACAGTGGTTGTAAATTTTGTCTGTTAATCATATGGAAAAAATACACTAAGTTCGTAAAAAATGCTATATTAAAACATATTAAGCAGTTTGCTTAACGAATAGTTAAATAAAAATTCATACTTTTTATATACTTATTGAAGTTATGAAAACTATTTGTTGTCTTATTTTAAGGCATAAATAAATAACATATTTTTCTTTTTAAAAGTCTCACTGTACCAATTTTTCTCTGACTGACCCGGATACGTTCTATTAATCAGAGAAAGAAATGAGTTAAATGTTATTGATATCTCTTTGGGATGACCCAAAAATCAAGTTAGAGGAAACTGTCAGCGCTAGCAAAATTTCTTCGCTTTAAAAACATTTCTAATTGATTGTTCATAAGGGAGATTATTAAGTTGGAGAGTAATTTAAAATTTAGTATTTTGGTCGCCATCACTAATATTCGCAAATAATTCTGAGGGTGTTTCTAAACGAGAGATCAAGTTTGTATCGATTGCCTGAATAATTTTGTTTAATTTATTTGAAATTTTTAAAGGTTATGACGTTGATTTAAAATATTTCGGATATAATTCGATGATTTTATTTTCAAGGTTATTCAGCAGTTTTTCGTTATCATTCGCGCTTGTTAAAGTTTTATTTGAGTGAAATAATTTGTTTTTGAATATGGCTCTGATAAGTTTTTGTACCTCACGTGATAAAACTTGCTCAACTTTTGCAAACAACCAAGCTACTAGCTTTAGTTTAAGTGACTATTTTAATAAATTTCCCCCATGATTTGCGGGAATTGCGATACTAAAATCATCAGAGTTTATGATGATGGAGAAGGTGTGATGTATGATCAAGTGAACTTGGAACGGTAAGGCCGTTTAATGTGCCCATTCTTCATTCCTGAAAGTATTTACTGGTGTTTTATGCTCAGTGCGTCCTATTCGATGTCTATAAACTCCCAAGGTATATATAGGTATTTTTATGTTGAGTTAATCTCCTTTGTTTATTAAGTTATCTGCAGTAACTGACTTAAAGAAGAGATGGGTGATGGAGTGATGACTTATATTTCAAATCTTGGATGGTTGTTTTATGGGCGATTCTCTATAAACTGATAATTGACTGTCCGGTCCGAGTATTTTAAAAATAATAAAGTGTAATAAAGTAATTATCACTCTTAATACAAGTAAAGCATTAATACTCTGTGGCCCAATTGCATTTGGAGCGATAACAATTTAATTTTTTTTCTAGAAATTATCAAAGTGCTAAAAACACAGTCCCCTGGCTGTCCCAATCGCATTGTCTAACACTTCAAGGTAATATTCCAAAAATCCTATCAACACTACATAAATTTGGCAATTAATATCTATAAATAAAATAATGCAGCTATAATTTTTTCATTGTATAAGGTCTAATTAAGTATTTCTAAAACTTAAAATTGTCATGTAAATTCTGTTCGGAGATTTTTCAAACAGTCCCCTGAGACAAATTCAAAGCTCCAATAGAAAAAATCTGTTACTCTTGCAAACGTTTTTTGACATGAAGTTTAAAGCAATCAGTGTGAAATTGTTGAAATTGCTGAGAACGGTGTTTAAACGATATTTTGTTTTGTTTCAGAGCTACATTTGTGATGAAAGTATGCACCAGGGTCGTTGCGAAAACAGTCCTCTGGGAAGTGATTTTATTAATGTCAATTAGTTTAATTATGAAACATATTAGTTATTATGTCCACGATTTGTGCCTAAATTTATAGGTAGTCTCGTATCTAATTATGTACCAATAGTTTTACAGATATTACGCAACAAAGAGCAAAAACACAGTCACCTGGCACAGTCAACTGCCTACTTATACCAGGCGGGGGACTTACCCCCTATCACAATTTATCAGAAAAACACAAGCTTCAATTGGCCCTCATTCAAACCAATGTAATAGATTCATTGTTTGAGCAATAGTATTATAATTATACGAACATTTCAAAAAACCATGCCCGGACAGATTTCGTGTGAAAAATGACGAGTTTACAGAGAATCGCCCTTATAATCGCAAAAATAATCGTAATTGTAGAATAATTCTTGTGATTATTTTGTCACCCTTATGAAGTATTCTAGCGTTGATTGACAAAAGGATTTTTAAAGCCTGCGTTTTTGGCTGCATATCAATAACTAAGTGAACGACTCTAGTTGACTAAATGTAAAAATCATGTAACATTGAGAGCACAATGTCGTCAAATCAACTCCTTTCTGGTTAGCGCTGTGAGGCTCTTATAAATTTTATTTTATTCTTTACACTTCTTAACACTTTAAGCGTTTTTTATGTCTTCACTGAATAAAATTCTCAATATGTGGCTAATTACAAGCACAATGAACTGCTTCACTTAAGTAAAAAAGTTAAAACATAAATTTTGCATACATTTTAACATTTACTATAAACTACTTTTCAAAATATAGATATTTAGAGTTGAAATGTCTTAGCTACTGACAAGCGTCATTTTGATTTGTCTCTCCTGATTGTTAAAACCAAAACACTTGCAACTGCAGTTTATGTGATTGTTTTGGCATGCTTGTTACCAAAATTGGAACTGCTGGATTTAATTAATGTAAATTCACCTAGTGAGCTACTTAAAGATTTATTTTGTGATAAATAACTTGATGTAGAATAGCTAGAACAACACTTGTTTGACCTGTGCAAGCAGCGTTATTGAGATGCATAAATACATCATAATGTATGAACAATGGGTAAACAAAAAAGTAGAGCATGAAACTGAAGATGGGATTTAATTATCCCCAGTATACAAAGTGTAAGTAAGTAAAGAGAAAATTATTTGCTCTAAACATGAGTTAGTTTTGAAATTTACCATATGTGTAGCCATTATTAAACATCAATACTACTTGACAAGCAGTATCATGTATGTGGATGACATTTATTTAATGTTTACGATATGAACCACTGTTACAGTGTAGTAACTCCAGCTACGAATGCTCTTTAAAAAAATTATAAACTTGATTTATTAAAAAACCGAACAGTTCAGCTTCTTAGTGAGCATAATACTATTTCTATAAAAAATTTACATTGCAGTGGTGGCTTAATCGGTAAAGCGTTTACTTGTAACTTTAGGTGTCGCGGTTGGGTATCAGCTGGATCAAGGATTTTTCGTGTAAGCTAACGGTGGCTCATTTGCGTTAAATCTGTTGTGTTCACAAAATCCTCCAAGTTCCCATTCCAAATTAATACCTCAGCAAATGCTAGATCATAAACTTACTTCAAACATTAAAAGCTAAAGTCAAAAGTATAAGCTTGCCGTACCGATAAAATTAAGTAACATAAAGCATACTAAAAACAAAAAATCAAATTACAGAAGGTGTCGATAAGTGAAATCAGTAATATAGAGAACCCAATAACAAAAAAGGAGGCATGAAACATACAAAATTCTAGTACTAAATGATTTTATTTTAAAATAAATGAAACAAAATATTTCAGTAGCTGCTGTTATCACAAATGACAGCGGGTTTTAATTTACATTGCTATAGCCCAAAAAGCATAAGTTCAGAATATAAACTCAATTTTCAAGGTTTTATTTAGTTCATTAGTTATTTAAAGCGTTGCTTGGGAAAAAACGAAAAAAATCGCATTTTAATGAGCTTCAATCTTTTCAAAAATGTCCCGTGGGTAAAATTCAAGATGTGAACTCATGAAAATATATCAGACTGCATCACATTTCCTGCATTTCCGAAATTATATCATCTCCTTGGAGAAAGTATGCCTTAAGCACCATTTTTGGAAGTGTTAGGCGTTGGAGGAACTGGAAATAAATTTATGAATCTCATTAATTTTTAATGAAAAAGAAAAGACAACTCTCCTCGCTGAAGAATGGGAAACGATTTTAGATACAAGAATAAATTTACGACGATAATAATTTGTACTAAAAATCGATTATTTGCAGCTTTTGGCTAAATTGTAAATATTTCACGTGAAGGTTTATTATATTATAATGACAGTAATAATAAGTAAATAAATTAATGAATAAATAAATAATGAATAATGGGGGGGGGGGTCAGACCTGGATATAAGGTTACCCTTATGATCTCCCAAAACATACCCTATAAACTGGTAGACCTTATAACAGATTTACAAGTATTTGTCAATAAATAATGATGTAAAAAGAAAGATTTCTCTGTAAAATTTCATACATTCCAAAATACTTCATTGGGTTGAAAAATTTTAATTGGGTAATCCATTAAAGTTACTGAATAAATAAGAAATTCTGTTGGACATCTTTTAAATTTCAAACCAAATGCGGTTTGGTACAAATACGCTAAAGCAAAGTACTGATGTACATTGTAAAACTTACCTCTCTTAAAGTGCTCCAAAACAATTACAATTTTGCTTTGACTTTCGTGCAAAGTTTTGTATTTTCTGAAAATTTGTAAGCGACTCTTTTATGACTCGTAAAAACATACTTATGACACTTGTGCTCTGAGCGCTTTTGCTTGTGTCACCACTTCCCTTTTCAGTAACAATGCCGTTGCACTTGCTTTCTATTTCATTCTCTACATTTATTACTACGTTTGTATAAGAAATGACTTATAACCTACAAAAGATCTAGTACCACAGAAATAACTTGGTAATAAATCTGCGTGGCACTAAAATCGCATAAAGTTTTCAGTATTTTAATTTAAAATGCTCTATAATATTTCTCTTGTATTCTGTCAAGTTTTTTGAAAGTTTGGTAAAGTTTGGTGGAAAGCTCTACGCTTTATAGGATAAAAACATGCAAACAAAACTGGTATGTTTGAAAAAAAAAACAGTTAGATCTAGGTGAATAAAAGTAATACTTTCACGAAAGTGTGTAAAATAATTTTACGTAGTAAGTAAACTAATTTCTGAAATTTACAGCTTATTCTCAGTTCTTTACGATGAAGGATAATCAAAAACTTTTTTTTTTTTCAACTTGTTGCGTGGGTGACATTTGTTCAACTCGAAATGCATGGGTGATTTATTTATTTAGTGAAATGGTTGATGGAGCCCACATTTTCTGTGATAAAAGTTGCAAAACAATTCATCTCTTATTTCTTGAGAAATTCGACAAACTCACTTTTTGAAGGTGCCATAATTGAAAGTATATGCTCCTTAGATATTTTTCTCATTTTATATTGGGGGGGGGGGGGCTATTTTTCACTATTAAAAATTCAAAAAACTAAATAAAATTAAAAAAGAGCACCCTTAAGAAAGTGTTTATTACGGGATACTTTTAATCGTTTTGAATTTTTATTACAACTTTTTATAAAAAACCGAACTCTTGTATATTTTGAAGAGTTATGGGAATTTGTGTGCCACGCGTTTCATTTAATCTAAAAGTATTGCTCAGAAGTACATACTAAGTACGCACTTTTTTATTGTATACTATTAATAGTTTCCTGTTTTAAAAATTTATTTAGCGTTTTTGTTAATTTAGAATATTTTTCAGAACTGAAGCAAAGCATTGTTTAGTATTACACTGAAGTGACAAAAGTCATGGGATACCTCTTAATATCGTGTCGGCCCTCCTTTTGCCCGGCGAAGTGCAACAACTCGACGTGGCATGGACTCAACAAGTCGTTGGAAGTCTTCTGCAGGAATATTGAGCCATGCTGTCTCGATAGACGTCCATAATTGTGAAAGCGTTGATGGGGCAGGATTTTGGGCACGAACAGACCTCTCGATGGTGTCCCATAAATGCTCAATGGGATTCATGTCGGGCGATCTAGGTGGCCAAATCATTCGTTGGAATTGTCCAGAATTTTCTTCAAACCAATTGCGAACAGTTGTGGCCCGGTGACATGGCGCATTGTCATCCATAAAAATCCCATCGTTGTTTGGGTACATGAAGTCCATGAATGGCTGCAAGTGATCTCCAAGTAGCTGCACATAAGCATTTCCAGTCAATGTTCGGTCCAGTCGCACTAGAGGACCAAGTCCATGCCATGAAAAAACAGCCCACACCATTACGGAGCCACCACCAGCTTGAACAGTGCCTTGCTGACAGTTTGGGTCCATGGCTTCGTGGGGTCTGCGCCACACTCGAACCCTACCATCGGCTCTTACCAGCTGAAACCGTGACTCATCGGACCAGGCCACGGTTTTCCATTCATCTAGGGACCAACCGATATGCTCACGTGCCCACGAGAGTCGCTGCAAGCGATGTCGTTCTGTCAGTAAAGGCACTCGAGTCGGTCTTCTGCTGGAATAGCCCAAGAAATCCAAATTTCTCCGCACAGTTCTAGCAGACACGTCCATTGTACGTCCCACATTGATTTCTACGGTGATTTGACGCAGTGTTGCTTGTCTGTTAGAATTTACGACTCTTTGCAGACGTCGCCGGTCTCGATCTTTAAGTGCAGGCGGTCGACCACTGCGCTGTCCATGGTGGGATGTTATGCCTGAAATTTCATACTCTCGGCACACTCTTGACACAGTGGATCTGGGAATGTTGAATTCTCTAATGATTTCCGAAATGGCATGACCCATGCGTCTAGCTCCAACTAACATTCCGCGTTCAAAGTCTGTTAATTCACGTCGTGCGGTCATCATCACGTTAAAACCTCTTCACATGAATAACTTGAACAGAAATGAAAGCTCTGTAAAAGCACTGCGCATTTATACCTGTTCTATGCGATGCTACTGCCATCTGAAAATTTGCATATTGCTATCCCATGACTTTTGTCACTTCAGTGTAGTAATCCTATAAATGTAACAATAAACAATTAATTTTGGTCAATTAAAGCTAACTCTGCTTCAAAAATAATTGGTAGAAAGTCATTCTCAAATCGAAATGTCCTTTGAAACTTGAAAATATTTTTCTGTGTTTTAACTATTCACGTTTAAAAACATGATTCAAAATAAACAGCTCTTTTAGTTTTTAGTCAGGTGAATCTCTATTCATTTCTACGTCAATGTCTTATTAATTACTCTCATCTTCTTTCAAAATTAAAAGAGCAGAACAATTGTAATTTTTATAAATGCATAACACGGGAGAATACCTTAATCCGTTTTCTTAGAAGTATTAAATGAAGCTTTGTTAATGAGCTTAATTTTGGCTGTTCATTTTGTACTGCAATTACTAAGAAATATTTCCACATAGTCTCGGACATCTTTCCCAACTGTAACTCATTATTCAACTTCTCAACTTCAACATAGTTCAACTTCTGTACATTTTATGCAAAATTTAAAGGTTTTGTCATTCCTATTGAAGATAAATGGAATTAGATACTTTAAACATTGCGTAACTTTTCTTCCAAGTTGATTAGAGATAAATTTTTTAAGAAGTCCACTTAAAAGAATAAGCTTGAAGTATCAAATCATTGATGGTAATTCTTATTTCTAATAAATATCCCTTGTATACAATGTTCTGTAAAATTAATATTCTATATTCGTATAAATATTCTACCCTGCAGTTTTACGTATGAAAGGTAATCCTTTTAATTGTATATAGACTAAAATTTGTCGGTTTCGCTTTGGAAGCAGCTGTTTACATATTTCTTTAAGTTACTTAGGATGTCATAGTAGCTGAATAACTGTCAGCACGTAAGAACAATTTGTGTGAAGAAATCAAGTTATTACATATGCATCAATTAATCGGCTGCAATCAATAACTGACAGCTTTGCGGATTATTTATCATCTGCCTACTTTTACGTATCAAACGCTCCTAAACTTTTTCTTAAACAATTATAAATTATTAAATTTTTTTTTATCTATTTTTTTCTATTTCATATGAATATGCAGAGATATTCAATATTGCAACATGTCGCATGTCAATATTTGTTCTTCACACTCTATCTTTATCATACGCCTTTCAGATTACCTCATAATTTTCATAAAGAATAAAAGACGTGTATTAAGTGAGTTAAAAAAAAAACAGTAATTTTAAAGTGTTTTCTGAACACGTGCTACAAATTTAACCATAGATTTTCACGACTAGTCAACATAATGGAATTTTACCAACAATAAGAAAATTGGCTTACAGAAATTAAATAAAATTTTAAAATATTAAAAGAAAAAAACCCATGAAAATGGAGAAACATGAATCATTACTCACGGAAGTAAACAATTAGCTCTTTCTAAAAAAGGAAACATTGTAGAACAAATAAGGAAAATAAACTACCCTGTTATTGAAATTGTGCTATTAAAAATCATTATAATTAATCGGTAATCGATTATCTTCCAATTTATCGGTCATTTGCTAGTTGTCTGGTTAAGTGCATCTGTAATGTAAACACACAATGTAAGACATTGGTTTTTTACATGATTGATTGTGCATCATCAGTTTTATTTTCAGAACTAACTGCGTTGGTCTAAAAATAAATATATATATTTTTTCATTTCCGCGTAGTTAATTAACATTCGCAAAAAGGGTCTCAAATATACTTGAACTAGTTGTGAAATAAAATTGCAATTCCTTTCCACTTTCATGTCAGTTGCTCAATCTTCCAAAACAGAACCTTCCCTTTCTGCCTCGTCACAATATTAGCATCCATTAGATATACAAAGTATCTGAAATCGCTTTATTTAAATGGCACTTACACACGCTGAGGCGAGGTCAGTCAAACTAAATTACTCTGTCTATCGCCTGAAAAAGCAGGCTCATATGGTTAGTTTCTTTCAGCAATTCCTCCCCCAAATGACTTTTTTCTAAAGAGGTGCATTGCAGCCAACTGTTTCTGGCAGGCAGTGTACGTGTAAAAGAATTCAACGTGCGAAACGCAATCCGTCCACTTGTTCTCTCACTTCATTTTCTGTCTGACGTGGGTGGAGAGCCAACTTGGGTGACTTCACCGTTTGTTTTTCTTGACTTCTGAGAGAAAAAAAAAAGCTTGTTTCGGATTTCTCGGATTAATAGGTCTTCCCAGGTTCTTTACCTTAGAGTATTCCGAGATATTTTAATTTCGAGTATCTATTTAAATAAAACTGTATGTGTGCGTGCTTCTTATGCAAACTACTATTGTATTGGGGTCATTACCAATTTTATTATGAGCTAGTTTGATGCTCAGCAACTGTCATGTTCCGAGATATTTTACGTTTGGGTATTTATTTAAATACACCTGTGTATGTGTATGCTTGCTTTTTTTACAAATCTGTATTATAAATGTGTCTATCAAAATTATTATAAAGCTATTGTGATGCTCAGAAATTGTTCGAGTAGGGTTTCTGAATTTTGAAATAGTTTTAAAATGTTTGCCCACTTGACTGACTTCACCGTTTGTTTTTCTTGACTTCTGAGAGAAAAAAAAAGATTGTTTCGGATTTCTCGGATTAATAGGTCTCCCCAGGTTCTTTACCTTAGAGTATTCCGAGATATTTGAATTTCGAGCATCTATTTAAATAAAACTATGTATATGTGCGTGCTTCTTATGCAAACTACTATTGTGTTGAGGTCATTACCAAATTTATTATGAAGCTACTTTGATGCTCAGGAATTGTCGTGTTCTGAGATATTTTAATTTTGGATATTTATTTAAATAAAACTGTATGTGTGCATGCTTTTGCAAACCTCTATTTTAATTGGCTCATTATCAAACTTTTTCTGAAGCTACCTTATGCTCAGAAATTGTCGTATTCTGAGATAATTGGCTTTTGGATATTTATTTTGATAAAACTGTGTGAGTGCGTGTTCCTTTTGCAAACCTCTATTATAATTGGATGATTACCGAATTTGTTATAAGGTTACTTTTAAGCTCAATGATGTTTATAGTGTTCCGAGATATTTTATTTTTAGATGTTTATTTAAATAAACCTGTGTATGTGTGCTTGCTTCTTTTGCAAAACTATTATAAATTTTTCATTATAAAATTTATTATGAAGCTATTTTGATGCTTAGAAATTGTTTGAGTAGAGATTTTAAATTTTGAAATAGTTTAAAACTTTTAGTTTCTATTTTGAAGCCTTAAAAGTGGAATTATGTACACGAAATAATTTATATATCATGTCAAATTTTGCACCATTTTAAAGCATATGAAAACTGTTCGAAAAAAAGTTGGTTATAAGTTCATGCTTAAGTTGGAAATCTTGACACGCTGCTTCGAATAAAAAAAAAAAAAAAGAGTATCTGTTAGATCCGTGTAGAAAATGAAAAGAAAGCATTTAAAAGACTAACTAACGTATTTTACCTTTATTTGTATTAATGATAAAGTAAAATTTTGCACGTCTGTTATTTGCCTATAGCCCAGACTGTCCGGCTGATTTTTATGAAATTCGTCGAAAAAGGAGTAACCATCAAACCTCATTTTTTTTTGTTTGTTTTTCTTTTAAACCAATAAATAAATAAAGAGTTTAATTATTTGCCAAAACACTATTGAGTAAAATTTATCACCATTGAGAGCTGTTGCAGATGAAGTTCGCTCTTAGTTCTTACCTGCTTCGTAAGATATGAGTTTGAAATCTTCCTTAATGCTGCCACATCCCATTTAATTTTATTATCTTTTGGGAATTATTCCACTGCTTGCAACATGTTATAGAATATATTTCCTTCTTTCCAGATAATTTTCCTTCCATAATCATAGCATTTCCTTAAAAAACATATCATTTTATTACTCAATTATTTTTTCTTTAAATATGCAATGCAGTGTCCATTAATTAAAATTACGTGGTTATTATGGCTTAAACTTAAAATATAATACTTTTACTTTCAATGATACTTTGTTTCCCGAAACTAGTGAGTTTAAGCAAGTTCTTCAAAAAGAGTGGAAATTTAATTTATAGCTTTTGTTTCAGTAAATAGAATTTCTATTTTTATATTGCGTATAATGTCGTTATTTGAAAATCAAATTTACGTAACACAATATATATATAATAACTTACGACTTCATAAATTTGCGATCATCAACTTTTTAACTTTTGAATATCGCAACAATTAATTTCAATGAACAATATTAAGAGATATTAAAAAATTGAATCAATAATTTAGCAAAATTAAGTTTTTTTTTTTTTAATTTCGGAACATGAAAAGCGCATTTCCTATTAAATTTGTACTATTGTGGTGATTTAAACACTGCTTTTAACTTACTGAGAGTTGCATCTTTCCATTGATTTTACAGGGGGAAAAGAAATACCTCTTAATTTTATTACATTTTTTAAGTTAACATATATTTTAGGAAAAAAAATAGTTTTTTTTTTAGAATTTTACTTATGTTATTCACTAATACGCAAGTTAAAAATCTAATAAAAGGAAACTTTCATATTTACTTGTGATAAGAATATTTTTACGTTTTTTCCCGAATCATTTAATGTGAATAGGACTTATCATGTTCTTGTCGTATCTAATTTTATTTACGATTGCAGTCATTAAAAATAAATCAATTTGAAGCTTTTTAAGGAAACGCAAAAATACTCAGTTTCAAACAAGGCTAGTTATCTATGTGAACACAGTTCTACTGATTTAATAAGAGGATTTCTATTCCGGGTATTTCTCAAAAGTAGGTTCTCTACTTTAACTTATTTTAAGGTGAAATTGAAACTTTTGTGAAGAAAAAAGTTCTACTCTAACTTTATTAGTGTAACTTCAAAATGAGCTAGTTTAAAAATAGCTACCTGTACACAAAACTCCCTTCTTTATAATCTGAGGCAAGATATTTAAGATTTATTTTCAGAATATTTTCTGACATATTATTATAGTTTTCTTATTCAATTTTATTCTAAGATGAAATTTTAGTTTCAGATTACAAAAAAGTCATTGCGTTTAAAATTACTTTTTTAAAGGTTATAAAAAACAAAAAATTATGTAACGCTATTGATTTATTTATCGAGTATGTCTTCGAGGAAAATAATTTTCCCTTTTTTTGTATAATGTCTTATATTAAACTATTTTAAGCTTTAATAATAATTTCAGTCAGTCAGTAGAAAATGTTTCGATCTATTGTATCTATAATTACAGATAGTTACGTATTAAACAATTTTTTTTTTTTGTGAAATAAGCACCGGAAAAAAGTGTTTTTATTATAAATTTGAACAAAAAAGCATTGTTATTTCTCCCAAAGTTGTTTTCCTTGTTTGAAATTTACTAAAATACGACGCAATTTCAGTCTAGAAAACAGAAAATAATTCTCTTAGATTTTATTTATAATGCATAAAAATATATGCATTTAAATTAGACTAATTGTTTGTGCGAATAATGGGATCGTTTCCTTAACTTTAAGGAAATAGAAGCCTTTGTTTGATCACATTTCAAGAAATAAACCTTGAATTGCCTTAGTTTATTCCAGGGTAAATTTTTAAATTAACTAATTCAAAACAATTTTGTTTGAACTTATTTACAGCACAGAAAAATAAACAAGGTTATATATAGAATTTTATGTGTGTAAAATCTTTCCATTAACTTTTGAGCACAAAAAGAGTTTTTGCGTCATTTTTCTTTACTAAAATTTCTTAGTTTTCATGCAATAAACTATTCTTACCTCCTTCATATGGAGTATTTATTTTTAAAGCAGTTAACTATTAAAATGTTTTATTTTATCTTAGAGCTTCGATTGCGGAGTTTATTGTAAAGAATATAGATCTCCAAATTATGTTTATCTAGATTATTTGTTTCTATTGCTTTGTAGAAAAACTTACTTTGTGCCAAAATGTTCTAAACGAATATGATTTTCATTTGTACTGCAACGAAATTCGTATTTTACACATACTCAAAAGTCTTTTGTTTTGTACTAAATTCGATTAAATAAAAAATACTCCATTTTGAACTATACTAGGATATTTTTTGTAAATAATGGTACTGTATTTGCGACATTCAAAATTAAAAATGCTAAGTTTAGTTTGGCTTAAGAGCTCACTTAGAACTAAAATAATTGTATCAAAAGTTTGCCACCCAGAGTATTAAGAAATGAATAATTTTTTGGTACTAAGTAATGTTTGATTAACCTTGGCTCAAAGCACAAGATTAAAAAAAAAGTATATAGTGATTTTTCTCTTTTGACGGTTTTTTTTTGAACGTTGGGGGTCTTCTTAATATTAACCGGATTTTTTTCCTTTAAATAGTGATATAGTCTTAAAAAAATAGTCTGCACTCAAATATTAATTAGTTGCTGCGTAATTGTTTTTATGCAGCCGATAAAAACTTCTTTTAGTTTAGGTACTTCGGATAAAGCAGGATAGTTAGTTTCCTTTACCTTGACTGGTTACAGTCTAATTCTCTTAAGTAAAGTATTCCGTGAATTTGCACATGCGTCAGGCCTTCTCTGATTGCACTTAAATACGGGTGACATGATGAATAACAAGGGAAGAATAAAAAGAGGTATTTTGAACCGTATTGAACGAAGTAGAAGGATGTGAATGAGAAATACAAAGTAATGTCAAGAAAGATAACAAATAGTAAGTGCTCGCGTAAAATTGATAACTTCAAAAAAGTGCACAGCCTCAAGTTACAGACCTTTTTAAAAGTTGAATCGTTCTCGAGTTCTAGCAACAGCTATCGAAAACGGATAGTAGAGGAAATTTAAATCAACATTATTTATAGTAAACATACCAGGGTAGAGTTTCAATTAATTATTTGAAACGTGAAGCTCTTGGATGGTTAATTTTTCGGACAAGCAATTATTCACGAAAAAATATTTACTTGTCATAGAAGCAATACAAACAAAGATATTTTTCTTGAATAAAGCTGGATATTTTGCATCGTAAGACTAAACTAAACTAAACTAAACTAAACGATTAGCTTAGTTTGATAAGTTCAGAATAAAATACAGCGAATAACCTTACAGTTTAGGAAAATATGCCCTAAATTTTCTTTTCCTTCAGTGTCAGGTGGAAGGAAATGATTAGGCTACTTGAGAAAGTTTACATGGTAGGCAAATTGGAATTTGTCGACAGGAACACTTTTGGTTACCAGTTGTTTCGGTTGCATGGTATTCGAATAATTGATGCGATACTCAACGAAAAGCTAAAATGAGACGACTCATTTGTCATCAAGCAATAACATTCATTGTTTACCCTGACTTCTAAAGAAATATAAGTTACCGCTTTTTTATTTTTGATGTATGATTATATAACTTTCCATCAAAACATTAATGGATAATTGTTTACTATTCGATAGTAAACATCTATCCAGACAATAATATTGTTAGTTTTGGTTTTTAAAGGAAACAAAGTTATCGCTTTATTTACTGTTGATAGAACACTACTTTCGAATCTTAACCTATCATATTTACGATTTCCGTTAAAAAAGGTGTTTTATATTAGATGAAAAAAAATAATACTAATAAAAAAATACAACGTCATTCTATTCACAAGAACTTCAACCACCATTGTAAGCATTAACTCAACTTTTCTTCAACTTTGCAGAACATAAATTTATCCAGTAGTAGGACTATGTGTTTCTTTAGGGATAGAAAAAATGATCGAATTTGTGACGTAAGTTTGAATGCGTGAATGTTTTGTAGTTTTCTATTCCCTCCCAACTTTTTTTTTTCTTAGCCCCGTGTTGTAGTTTCTTCCAAAAGCTAATTTTCTTTAAAAAAAAGTGGGGGAAGAGGGGGGGGGGCATGTTTTTCTTTCTTTCTTTCTTATTTTCTAAATTAAAAAACGCACATTATTATCATTCATCATCTGTTTGAGATTACTTGTTTCTTGTTTTGTTGTGCATAGGAAAAAAGTGCTGTTTTTTGTGTTTATTCGTAGTTATTTGCTTCCAGTTTAAAGTCATATGAACTGCGATAATTATTTGTTGCAAAAGGGTCTTAAATCTTGAGATATGTTAAAGGCTTAGGTACTATGGAACACATTTTTTTTTTAGTAGAAGAGTAAAATCTCATAAATTAAATAAATAAAAAAACCTCAGTTTCTTGACTTGCATTGTATCAGAGATATAACGCAAGTTTGCTCCGTTGTAACATAATTGAGCAATTTAATGTATTATATACTCACATTATACTACTTTATAATATTCTGTGTGTAGAAAGCTCTGAAAAATAATTATGTAATGGTACTTCCCAAAATAATTATTTCAAGAAATTAGAAATGCAAATCATATATTTAAGATTTGAAACTTTCGATTAATTGTATGCCATTAATTGTATTTATCTTTTAATAAATAACACATTAAGAACCAGAAAAACACTTTATATATAGAAAGGAATGCTTAAATCATTTTTTAAATTTAAAGAAAAATATTACCACCGCTCATCGTGTGTTTGAAAACTTATTTATAAAAAAAAAACGTTATTTACGAACCACGTTCACTATTTCCAATTCAACAGACTAAAAGTTGAATACAACAATGTTGTTACTCTTTCCCCAAATTGATTGATACTTGCTGTTTTTCTGTTTAGAAACTTTACTTATTAAAAATAATTAGCATCGAAGCATGTATAAACAAAAGAAACAGTAAAACCAACTTAAGCATGGTTTTGTGAAGAAAAGAGAACCGTTATCTATTGTTACTTCAATGTCAAATCTAGCCTCGGGAAACTTTTTTTTTTTTTTGCACTAGTTTCAAGTTTAGAAAGGAGTTTGCTCTACACTAAACGAGCTTATTTTCTTTTGTTGGTGAAGCAACACTAATTCTATTTTAAAAATGCGTATACATTGTAAGAAAAGCGTTATTTTCATTCTCTAGTTTAATGTCTTTCGCTCTTAAATCAGACGAATTCTTTCTCTGATGTTAAATATTTCTGAATAAGCATACATATCCCAGATTTAAGCAGTTTTTGTAGAATCGAAAATGTTGCTGAGTAAAAGGAATTATTTAAAAATAATTTGAAGGGCAT
The DNA here is from genome assembly GCA_038373865.1 of Uloborus plumipes. Classification (NCBI taxonomy): domain Eukaryota; kingdom Metazoa; phylum Arthropoda; class Arachnida; order Araneae; family Uloboridae; genus Uloborus; species Uloborus plumipes. The sequence continues at coordinate 162,425 of JAXGGA010000195.1, read as the reverse complement.
AAACAAACATTAGAGCTGATTTATCTGCGTGTAAAATTTTCTTTTTCGTCTTTGTAAAAAAAAAAGAGAGAAAAACTGATAAAACATAATTCAGGACTAACTCTAAATCCTCATATATCATGTAAAATATTGATTTGAACATCTACAAAATGAAACATTCTTTTCGTAGATGTTCTCATCAAATTTTCAAAATGTAATATAATCAAGTTGTGTAAAAACATTATGTTTCTCTTTTAGATTTTACAAAAAAAAAAAAACTTTTTTTAAAAATGGAAACTTTGTGAAAGTGCAAACGCATAATGAATTGAACTCTCTAATTTAACACATATGCTTAACTTTTTATATATAAATGGATAGAAATAAAATAACATTAAAATTAAAAGAGTCTGCACGTTAGATGAAATAGAATGCGGAAGTTATCAAATTGCATTATAAAGCATTTAAATCGTCCTTAAAAAGACTCTCGGTGATGGAAAAATTTAAAACTAAGAAACCGTTAAGACTTTGTTTTTTGGTTTTAGTAAACATATATCTTCATTAAGACAAAGAGAAAAAAGTGTTACAAATTTTCAACAAGAGTTTCAGTTCTAAATTTAGAGCAACTCAGAGAAAGAACTGCATGTATTTTGTTTAAACGTATTTAAAAGAGCAGGAGGTTTTACTGTTTTAAAATTTTGAAATCTTCCCTTTAAATACTACATGCAATATATGTATAATAAAAATGGTTTCTTTGTTTTATAGGGAAAATAATAAAATAAAAGTTTCTTTTTCGCAATAGATGTAATAAAGTCAGGGAACTTCTGTGCGTTGAGGTAGAAAAGAGAAAAGGAAGTTCATGTCAAATGTCATTTCGTTTAGAAATATGAATTCACCTGCCAAGCATTCTCAGAAAGCGATTATTTTATATCATCATTATAAATATTAAATGCTACTTATATTATTGCTTTGCTAAGATTTGCATTAAAAGAGCCTTATTTGAAAAGATAACTATTTATTTTCCGTTGTAACTAAAGAACAATCTTGCATTTGTTCTTTGCAGTTTGGTGTTTGTGTTCTTAATTATCAAAAACCCATTCTGAAACTATTGACTATACTTTGATAAAGGAAATGGTTTTTTCCAACTTTGTTTTTCTCATTAATGATTGAAATTACTTATTTCTTTGCCGGACATCTTGTCTGGAGGTCAGAAAGCCTGACTTTGAATGGGGAGGTCGTGGGTTTAAATCCGGCTCGGGCATGGATGTACTTTCTTTCTCTTGTCCTTGCCCTTTTTTAGCGTGAATTTGTTGTTATGAACGGTTGCGTACCCTATAAACGGATACTTATGGCATGTGTGTCTGAGATAAATCGGACTTCCACCTTAACAGTGCTCTGTTAACCCATTAATGCCTGACATTTTTTTCCCAAAGATATTTTGTATACTGGTTACACGGCTACAGAACACATGTTTGCAACGCGAGTAGTCATCACCTAATTCATCAACTTTCAAATGCGGAATGCATGCTCCCATCCAAAACAGATATGTTACACTTAAACTATTTTAAAGCCTAAATAGTTTCTCTTCTTAAACGATTCTTAATCCAAATAAGTTTAATATAGCTCTAATAAATAACGCTAGTCTTATAAAAGGTTGACAGAAAATTTCTCAGATCTAGAAAGCTTTCTTAACTCATATCTAATTAGATGCTTTTTTTTTCTTCTGTTGTATTAGAATGAGGATTCAAATCCTAAGGCTAGAATGAAAAATTGCTCGTGCGGTTGATTTGTATTTTGAAGGTATTTCGTCTTTCTCTATCTAGCTCCTATTTTAATTGAGCAAATTTCCTTGTATTTCCTCGAAGCTTCAGTACGAAATGCTCATTAAAATAGACGGCAAAGCCTGCGTAAATGAGATTAGTCCAAAAAATCTACTTGGGGGAAGAGTAAATGATCTGCTAAGCTATTCTTTTGCATCCGGCTCAGCAGGTGGGTTTGCTAGCTCTATTTGGTGGGGTCTTTTCTAAAGCCTGTTGAAGGGATCGATCCGATAGGGGGAGGAAGAAGGATGAGACACCAGGACTTCAGACCACAACTTCGGAACGATTTCGTGAGCTGGTAATCGATGAAGTAGGGGTTCGGTTCGGATTTTTTGTCATGACCAGAATTGCAATTAAGTGGATGCTTAGGTTGGGGGAGGGGGGGGGCTGAAATATCAAAGGCAATACATAAATTCTGTGATATATAGAACTTTTGGTAAGAAAGTATTATTGGAGATTTTGTTTAGTATATTTTAGTAATAGGTATTTTCTATAACGTAAACTCCGCGCAATGTACTCCGTTTAGCCGAACTAAAGGAGAGGGAATTATTTTGGATAGCAATTTTTTCCGATTAAATGCCGAATATCTTTTTCTGTTTTACATTAAATTGCAGCATGTTATTCTGAGAAGATTTGAAAGGCAAGCGAATCCGAAATTGTCTTTAAGCTATTTTATATTACATTCATTCATTTATCTAAAAATATTGCAGGAAAATTTAGTATACGTGAATATGTAATGGGATAGACAAAATAAATAGAGTTGCAGTCTCCAGAGCATGTGTTCAAACTACCAAACCTGGAATTGGGGTACGATTGGTTGAGTGCATAAACAGAAAGAAATTTCAATATGCAGTAGTATGCAGTGGTATGAGTACGCAGATAAAGTATTGGTATCTGTTTACTTTGCGTCGTGTGTTATAAATCTTACAAATAAAATGCTTTTAAATCATTCGAGTTTTTATCATAATTAAATTGAATATAAAACATATTATTTTTTTGATAGTTCTGATATAGTTGCATTTCAAGTATCTTTATTTCTGAGCACTACTCTATTTATCATATAGAGATATTAAATTTTAAGTAGATAAATTTCTCACTGAACCTAAAATGTTTCTTAAAAACAAATTACAAGTTCTATAATTGACAACAATTAATTCAACAAATTTTGCATAGAATCAATTTTGTTTTCCTTCTCATGAAGCTATCTGCACAATGCTCTACTGTCATTTATTCATGTCGGTATTCATCATATAAATGAAAATAGTTATTTCCAAGGTGTTACTCAATTTAAAACCGTGACCCATTCAACCCCATAGGTAGGTGAGAATGGGATAAAATGAACTTGTTCGAAATTTAAATTATTGTCCATTACAGGTGATTTTTCCCCCGAGCTCTTGATTTTCTTGAATTTTTCAGAATATGAATTGAAACTATCCCGAGCACTTGAATGAAATCTTATCTGTAGAAAAAAAAAGAAAAATAAAAGAAAAAAAGGTGTTTTATTCATTACCTCAAAGTGAATTAAATATGTTCCAGGACGGTGAAGAATAAGCTTATTAACCCTAGAATACTAATCATGAGTAATTTTTACTCATCTTTCTATTTAGTATTAGCGTTAAAAAAAAACACGTTAGTATTCTAGGGTTAAAATAGAAAATCCTCTGCTTGTTGTGCTTTACTTAATTTCAAAAGGTACATGCAAAAATATTTTTGCAAGTACAAATATATTATAAACTACAAAGCTTTATAGACAATACAGCAAATCTGTAAATAGCTAAATAATAACTTTTAATAATGGATACTTAAATACTTGACCCAAGTGAATAACAGGAGTCATTTTACTACATAATATAAGATATTTAATCATACAATTCATCGGCACAATGTACAAAATCGCTTACATTTGAAGAAATTCAAAATAAACAAATAGATTCCTAGAATGAAAAATTACTTAATATTTCATAAAATGTAGTGTATCGAATCAATCAGGAAGCGTTCTGAAATTCTCAACATGGTAACATTCAGCTTAAAAATAATAAAAACATTGTTTGATAGATAAGGCTCGCCATTTAGCAAGTAACGTGATTGCAGCTTCTACACAGATGTGTCGTAATTTATACTGCGAACGGAAATTCCTAACATGTACTGAAGTTAATTATTACAAAAATAGCCTCTAATAACTTAAGGGTTAACTATCAAAGTTACTTAACCACCTTTGTTGATTGTTCTCCTGAAGTACCCGTAGCTATGACACGAAAAAATTCTCAGATCAAGTGGTTGGGCTTAAACCGCCGTTTAAATTGGTTAAGCAAAACCCTAGAAAACAGAGCTCATTTGTGTAAAAAATAAAAACATATTTGAATTCAAGAAATGAATTAGAAAATTGTTAAAAACTTTCAATTACCAAAAAGTCTACAAAACTTATTGTGCTTACAAACTTCCCTTTATCTGAAAACACATTTAAAATTAGTATTTTTTCTACATAAAAAAAGCAACACTTTCCGACGCATAGTTAATATTTCCGACGAATAACATCATTTTTTCAGTTGCACTTAATTATTTCAAAGGCAGTTGCTATCTCTCAAAGTGGAAACGTAATTGGTAAAAAATAAGACAATTCCAGAAAGTAACAAAACACTTTTTCTAGTGTGAAAACGTCCGAAAAAAGCTAAGTAGTATTGATTATTTGTAATGCACTAAGTCTCCTTTTTTAATCCTTAAATCCTATCTTGAAAGCTTCATGAAGTATCTGTAGAAGACATGCAGGAGTTTTCTTTGAAAGTATTTTGGAACATTATGGCTTAATCTGATGATTGTGAATAGTTTATACTCCAATTAGCACAACTATCTTACTAATTATCACGCAGTTAACCATCATTTTTTATTTCCGGCCGAAAAACATGAAAGTGTATATCATCTTGTTGAGTAGTTTTTGTATATGTATTTCATTAATAGTTAGTTTCGTTAATTATTGGATTATGGGTTATCTTCAAGAATTAATTTTTTTTAGAGCGCGAGCTAGTTATAGAAGCTAAAGAAGTATACTTAAATAGGGCTTAAAATTTAAGAAGAAAAAACTTGATGTAGTATTAAAGTTTGTATTGAATCAAGTTTTTTAATCAGTATTATACCCCTGATGAGTGCAATACTTAATTTTTTCTGGAAGGCTTGCATCTGGAAGGCTTTTCGTTCTTAAAAAAAGTATGCTAAACCAAATTAAATAAAATTTTGAAACACAAAAATTTGTATTCAAATATTTTATGGCTTTTTTTTCAGGCCCGTCATTTCGAATTTTTCCAGGAGAAAGGGGGCAAAGGTATATATTCAACGTAAATTGTACAAAAAAAAGCAAAAAAACACCCCCACTTTTGGTAAATACATTGATTTTTCCAAAGTCGGGGGATGGGGGGAGGGGGGGAGAAGGGCTCAAATGACGGGCCCAATGACTTGGCCCAAACGACGGGCTTGTTTTTTTCTCTTCTGCTGAAGTTAAGAAATGTAATTGAATATTCTTTTATGATTAGTTGTTAAAATAAAAATGTGAACGTTACAAAAGAAATTTTCGTATAGTCAACCCCTTTAAATGTTTTACAGCTTCTATAAAAGTTATACGGTCTTGAATAACAGTTGCTAATAAATTTGATTTTGAGATATAAACCAATCAATAGAAGTGATGGTCAGCTAAATTAGAACCATTCGATTACTTGCGAATTCATTAACTTCGCGATAAAGTGTTTGATTACTAAACACGAGTATAGTAACTATGCGTGATGTAGCATAGTGTAGTTAAATTATGGACGATCGAAAACAGTGTGACCAAACTACTGCATATTCAAGCTAAGGAGGGAGTAGTCGAATCAAGTTTAGTGAATGTAGTATTAATAAATGAATAACTTCTCACGCATCTGAAAAAAGTGAAAAGTTGGTGGAAATGAACAAATCGGCCAGTCGCGGTTTAGAGAACTCAAAATTCTCATTTTAAATGACAAGTTTTTTTTTCTTTAAAGAAATCTCATTTATATCAAATATATATTCAAATAAAAATATATATTTGCTTATGAACTTGATTCGCTATGTCTTAGTACCGTTTTCTTTTTCTGAAATAACCTATCCGAATGTAATTTGCTTCTTAATTAGTATCTCATAATGTCATGTACATGTTAGTATTCGGATGCAATAATCTTCCACTGGTTTTGTTGTGAAAGCTGAAAAAATTGAAAAGTTCGTTATGTAAAATAAAACTTTTCTGGGGAATTACACTGTTAGGCGTCTTGTAAAGTATTCTTGTCCTTAGTACAAAAGCTCATTATTTAAGAGAGGTCAAAAGAAAGTAACTGCCACCCCGACTCTCCTGGAGCTGATAAATTAGTTAATGAGGAGCTGATAAATTATGCAAGCAGAGTTAAGAAACATCTGGCAACAGCTTAAATCGCAATTCAAGAAAAATATACAGTCCTAAATATTTGGTTTTGAATTTTTTTCAGTTAAAAATTAACAGTCGTATCAATTTACCTTTCCCAAACTTGTTTAAAATGATATTTCTGATACAAAGTTTTGCTGAAACATTTTTCTCTAATTATTACAAAACTTAATGAAAAAGTGATTAGCTCCCTGTCAAACTCTTTCTAAAAGCCAAAACTGTTCAAGTTTTGATGTGAAGTATTTCAATAACCTTGAAGTAAAAACTCGTTCTAATATCTATCAGGCGCAAAGGTCATTACATCTATTTGAATGCAAGAATAAAAAAAAAAGCAATTTATTTGAAATGCAATTTAAATTGAAATTTCAAACATAATTCAAATGACTCAGCTGCAAATTATGTACTTTCTTAAACCATTAACTTATTTTACTAATGGAACTTCAATTAAGGGCAGATTAAAGCATTTTTACTTGATGTTGTGAAATATATTTCTTCAAAAAGCACGTGAAAAATCGAAAACTTGTTTGAAAGTCTCATTATGTTTTGTCTTCAACTGTACTGGCAGATTAAAAGATTTAATTAGGAAATGTGTAATAAAAATTAAAATAAACTAGTCTGCAATTTAATTTTCTTTCTAGCTTAAAGGTTAATATTTTTTCGTCTATTTTTTTTTATAAATCATAAAAATAAGAATAGTTAAGAATTCTGAAGTATAATTAGCGTGAAATTAGGTTAAACGTTACCTTTTTAATTACAAATGTTATATTTTTAGAACAACATACTCTTCATGGTAAAATAACCATCCTTCAACAGCTAAAATTTGTAATTTGATACCTAATTTAGACATAAATATTTTTATTTCTTACTTTAATTCATAGATAGGTTCAAGAAATGGTACTATTAAGCGGAAAATTTATTTCAGAAAACTCTAACTGTGTACTTCATATTCTTTTTATGTTTCTAGAATACGTGCACTTATTAATCATAAGTAGCAATAAGTATTTTAAAAGCATTAAAGAATTTTAAAGATATTAAAATATATAAACGTTAAAGTTCTAAGTTTTAAAACATCTTAACATTATCTTATCATTAAAACATCTTAAAATTTTTAAAATATGTTAAAGTGTTTTTATATGCAAAAGGATTAAAGTATGTAAAAGTGGCTACAATAAAAAAAAACTTCTTAATATTCAAAAGAATAAAATTAAATTCATAAAATATGAGCAAACATATTCACATATATTTCATACTCATTAGTATTTGCGACATTTTGATTATTTCCAAATAACTTCAAATATTACATCAATAAAACAATTTGATGTTTAATATTTTATACAAGCGAAATTGTTGACAATTTAAAACTAAAACCCTGTCCTTAGTACTATTTTAATTTAAATGATATTTTTAAAGACAATAACAAATGCATTTCAATTAAGAATTCAGAATCAACAGCAATGAAATTTTGCACTAAAAACAATTTCTACCATTAAAATAAAATTTTCGTTACCCGTTTTAAACTAAAACTCTGATTTTCATTTAGATATTTTAAAGACAGTCAGCAGACAACAAACTCATTTTAATTAAGAGTCCACATATAACAGAGCTGAATTTTTGCATGGAAATTGAAAAGTTTTAACTTTTCTGCCACGAAGACGAAAGTTTCCTGTTCTCGAAAATTGTAACTTAGCTTTCTCCTTCCCTCCCCCTAAAAAATCTGAGCCTTGGAAAATAGTGATAATTGTTTCAAAGCAAATGGGAAGTGGGAGTTCTCAGAAGAAATAAGGTACGGGTCTAAGGTGTGTGTCTTGCCTTGATTAAAATAGTCTAGAGTGGTTTAGATTAAAAAAGGCCAGCAATAATTTACCTTCTTGACAGAGTATCGTGTTCAAAGCTTCACAAAATAGAATTTAGGATGCGTGTCGAAAACAAGACTTAGTCGCTTCTCGAAGAAACCTTCCTGTTTAAAAAAAGAAGAAAAAGAAAACGCAGCGAAGAATCCACGCATTTATAAGTTCTGAACTCGGTCTTGCTTTCAAATCTTCTTTTTTATGCATGCAAATGGATTCGGTGATCTGGCGGTTTGGCTTTTCAGTTCATTTTGCTTCACCATTCAAGGACTCGGATTTTCTTGTTTGTTTCTTATGTCGTTAAATGAAGAATACATTACAAAAGAGTTTTCTTGTTTCTTTTGGTTTTCGTTGGATGCATTGTTTCAAATTGTATTTGTTGCGGAACGAAATGTTTTAAAAAGTAAAGTAATATATTGGTGTAGTGCTTCTAAAAGAAATTCCTTTTCGTTCAAGAAATAAATAATATTTTAGCATATGATAAAGTATTTTTACAATCATTAAACAGAATAGTTTGTATAAATTTAGTAAAGACTAGTTATATATTAGATTTCAGGATTTATTGCGGCAAGAAATGTTTTAGATATTTTGCTTCACCTTTTTATATTTTGCTTCACCTGCTATATTTTGCTTCACCTTTAGATATTTTGCTTTCTTGTTTGTTTCTTTTGTCATTAAAAGAAGAATATATTACAAAAGAGTTTTCTTGTTTCTTTGGTTTTCGTTAGATACATTGTTCCAAATTGTATTTGTTGCGGAACGAAATGTTTTAAAAAGTGAAGTAATATGTTGCTGTAGTACTTTTAAAGAAATTTATTTTCTTGGAATAAATAAACATTATTTGTATACGCATGATTAAGTATTTTTGCTATCATTTAACATAATAGTTGGTTAAAAATTGATTTTACAGAAAGAAACAAATAGTATTTGTGCGTATGATTAAGTATTTGCTATAATTAAACCTGATGGTTTTTATAAATTTAGCCAAGATTAATTTTATATACATAGATTTTGGTATTTATTGCGGCATGAAATGTTTTAGATATTTTGCTTCACCATGCAAGGACTCGGATTTTCTTGTTTGTTTCTTGTGTCGTTAAAAGAAGAATACATTACGAAAGAATTTTCTTGTTTCTTTTGTTTTCGTTGGATGCATTGTTTCAAATTCTATTTGTTGCGGAACGAAATGTTTTAAAAAAGTAAAGTTTTATGCTGCTGTAGTACCTTTGAAGAACTTTATTTTCCTGATAGAAATAGTATTTTATATATGATTAAGGGGTTACAGTACCTTTCTAACAAATTTCTTTAATTTAAGTGAAAAGTTAATTCTTTGAAATCTTTGTTTCTGCACTTGTTTAAAAATCAATAATTTATTTTCAAACATCAAAAATTTTGAAAACTTTTTTTGAAAATTTGAAAAATGTAAGAAAATTTCAGTTTTTTTAAAACCCTAAGGCTTTTTTGTTTCTGCACTAATTTCAAAATTTCTTTTTGCGAAATGATCACAAGAAAAACCTCAACAAATCTGTACATTCATTTTCTTATATTTTGATTAGAAAATATTTTGTGACCTTTCATGTAAAAAAATCTTAGAAAATTTTGTTCTTCGAGGTTTAACAAACTCTAAAAATTTTTGTAATTTATAAAACGCTTATTCAATGCACAGTTTTGTTAAATATATTATCCTGAGTGCAAAAAATATTGCTTTAAAGTTATATCTTTAATAGAAAAAATTCCTTAGCATTTCTAGTAACATAGAAACACTAAAAACTGATCACCTAGAAAAAGCACTTTAAAGTTTGGCTTTTCCATTAGAACACATAGCATGTATGCCCTAAAGTCACTCATAACTGTTTAAATAATTTAGATAGAACAATGCTGTTTTTTTCTGAGTGTTTTAAATAACTTTTACTTTTGAAATAAGCAATAAAATTTTTTTTGGTCTTTTGGTCATTTTTGAGGTACTGTAACCCCTTAAGTATTTGTATGGTCGGTATGTATTTGTGAGCTTATTAAACAGGATAGCTTGTATCGATTTAGGAAAGATATTTTTTTATTACGCTTCAGTATTTATTGCAGTGTGAAATGCTTTACATATTTTGCTTCACTATTCAATTCAAGGACTCGGGTTTTCTTGTTTTTTTTATCTTACGTCATTAAATGAAGAGAGCATAACAAAAGAGTTTTCTTGTTTTTTTTTTTTGGTTTTCATTGAATGCATTGTTTCAAATTGTTGCAGAACAAAATGGTTACAAAAGTGAAATAATTCTATATAATTGAAATTTTGATTTATAATGTATAGTTTATGTGTTGGCAATACAACTAGTTTGTACTAAAAATACAACAAGGAATTTGATAATGTTTGCAATTTTTTGTGCTGTGTGCAATTATTTTGCATATTTTCGTTGAAAATAGCACTTATATTCACGACGATATAAGCATTTCTTTCAAAACTGGCAATTTTGTTTGCCGGTTTTTGGCTTATAGCGCTCATTTTCTGTCAAACTTTACCAAATCTTTAGAAAACTTGACAGTATACAAGAGAAATAAAATAATAAAATTTCAAATAAAAATATTGAAATTCTATTGAAATATTAACATTCAAGCAATTAAGTTTTCTCTCAGCATGTGCGAACGACAGCAATTTCTAACTATAAGAATTTCGTAACTATGTAAGTTCATTTATTTATCAAAGCCAGATAAGCTATTGTCCTCTCTTGACCACAATAAATTAAAAGGCCTACCAATCTTAACCCTCGTGGGTCCCTCCCATTTCAGTTACACTCAAGACCCTTGGGGTCATAAATGACCCCAATGCTTCATTTAATTAATTTATTATGATTATTGAATGTTATATGCATTAAGTTCACACACTTTTTAATGCTAAAAAAATAAAAATAAAAAGACACAATCAAAGTTAAATTTAGTTCATGCATTAAAAATTAAAATGTTAGAGCAAAACTTACAATAACTGTAGATTTATTTACAACTGTAACAGACCTGAAAAAACATGATTTTTGCAAGTGAATTTCAAACACTTATGACATTTTTCGATGCATTTTCTGTCCAGTTCTCTTGGACAAAAAATGTAACGTCCTGTTTTTTGGCATTCTGGGGAAGTGACCCCAAGTGTCTTGTGTGCAAAAAATGCAATTCGGGAAAAATAAAACACAAGAATAGCATTATTTTGAATAGAAAATTAGAAGAATAAAAGCCACAAAATGCCATTAAAAACAAATCGTTGATTAACAAGATATATTAAACAGAAATTGCATTAGGGTCACATATGACACCAAGGAACACACAAGAATTAATTGCAAAAGCTGCAATTTGCTGCAGAGGACGAGTGTGTAATGCATTCCTCAATTCGTGCTTAAGATTTGGAGAGAGGGGACTTTATATACATGTACATATATATCTTTTTGAAAATATGATTATATTATAACACATACTAGTTTTAGGGCAATTCCACGGTGACAGACGTATCACTTTTTCACAAAATAGCTTAAAAATACAAGAAATATGTTAATTTTTTATTTTTTTTTACGAAGAACATGGTCTTTACTACCATATAATGAAGTAAAATTTTGAAGAATTACAGGAAAAATGTTGAAATAATAGCATTTTCTCCGTAACGGACGTATCTTACGAGATGCGTCCGTTACGGAGAAAATGAGACCATCATGTAAATACTGTTTCTTAACCCTACACTGCATGATTTTTTTTTTCTTCGAAGGAACTATGTATATTTTTCAATGTAATAAGAAAACATTGGAAAACATTTTTAAAAATGTAATTTTGAGGATAGATGGTTATATTTGCTTTAAAGATACCTAATACTTGCTTTTTATGCTTGAGTTGCCTTATGGCTGGTCATAAGGAAAAAAGTCTATGTATCCAATTGGCAACGCTATGCAGTGTAGGGTTAAAATCTTCAAAATTTAACTGCATTATATAGTAGTAAAGACCACGTTCTTCAAAAATCCATGCAACAAAACAAGGACCTGACATATTTGAAGTCTCTGCAGACTGTTTTGTGCAGCAATCGATGCTATTTTTCAAAATGGAATTGCCCTTTAGTATTACAATTTAAATGATATTTTATTTTCAGATTATAAACGTGTAATAGAAAAAACGTTGAAGTTTATATTTTTTATTATTGTTTAAAAGCAATAATAACGACAAGGAAAACGGAAACACTGATTTAGTTTTAGCTATATAAAATCTGAGTTCAATGTATTAAAAGCATTTTAATGAAGAAATTTAGCAGCTCTCTTTTCAGCCACTCAAAGTCCCGATCAATTTCCTCATAAATTTCCTTTTAAACTGATTATTTTTTTTTCTTCTCCATAATCAGCTACTTTCACTTTATATTCAAAGGACTGAGTTCAACAAAGGAGAATAAACTTTCCGTCGGAGAATGAATGAATTCTGTGACGTGAATCATTGGGAAAATCTCACATTAGATGAATCATCCGTTTTCACGAGAGGACTGTTTGATTTATGAGTACGTTATACTTAGAACTGCAGACACTTTGACTATTGAAGACGCATTTGAATTTCAATTTAATTTGTACCCGCCATTATGGATTTCCTTTCAAGATGTTGCTTTATCAAGTATTAGTGTCACTTTGTCGGAAACAGGGACTTAATAATTCAGCCTTTTCCGATATTACACTAATTTGAGATGGCAAATGCTTGTGGCACTTAAGTGATTGAATCTTTCATTTTAAATGTCATCATATTTTAGAAAGATATAAGAGGTTTCTCGCTCGAGAAATAATTTTTCAAGGAATATTTTTACATTCAACGTATTAAAAAAATATATAATTGAACTCAAGTGACTTAGTGGACTGTTTTCTTTCGTACGAAAATATCCCAAAACTTCTGCTTAATTTGCACGCGAAGAAATAAATTTCCTTTTAAAATGAAATTTTCATCAAATACAATAGTGTTCTGGTTTATTCTAAATGGGGACAATTTATCCTTTTCAAAAGTTAAAGTAATTTATAATGGTAGAAATTGCTGGTAAATCTTACATATTTCAGTCTTCTATTACAAATGCTTTCATATTTAATAAAAGTATGTGTGAATCAATCTTATTTAGAAACTTAGGATACATTTGAATATCAATTTATGTTATACGCAGCTTTTAATGAATTGCTTTTAATATTAACAACGATATGGGTTCTCCTACTAGAGTCTTCTTTGGATCGTTTGTTTGAAAGCGAACATTTAAAAATTCGAATATTTCTGACATTGTAACATATTAAAACTCAGGTCACCTCCTCTTTTGTCCCTTTGATTGTTAAACATTCCAGTAATAATATTTTATACTTTATAGTTTAGAAGGTTTATATTTTTCGATTAATGCATCAGTTCTTAAATAAATTGTTTGAAATGAGAATTTTCTTACCTCACTCAAGTTTTTATTCATACACAATTATTTTAAAACTGGGAGATTTTTCACGATAAATAAAGTAGTGTGCTTTAAAAACGAAGTTAATCATGATTGTGGTGAAACTGAAAATTAAAACTCGAAATGAACATTTAAGTACAAAAAAAAAAAAAAAAAAAAAACTTTGGGAAAATTGCCTTTGGGGAATATTCTAATTTCTTGGCAGAAAATTCATTGTAATATGGGCTTTAGTTTCCACTGACGAATAACTGCTATTTTCGTGCTAGGCATAGTCTATCAAGTAACTAATGAGGGAATGGAGTAATTCTTTCTGCGACCCAAGAAGACCTGTTTCCAATTGCAGAACCGATTGTAGGGAGGAAAAATGAAAACAATTCGTTTGTCAGAGATGCCGCCAAAGATCCATTTTTAATAATGTGGAGGTCGGTACGGGCACTAACTGAGGTAATTATCCCTAACTGGAGTTCCTTTATCAAACGAACTGCGTCGGAAAGGTATCAAGTTCACCGGGTAACCAAACTCGATGATATTTCTATGACAGAATATTTTATCCGTATCAGGGTTCGTGCTCTTTAGTCCTTAAATTCAGCGCGTTGCCACGTGGATACATACCCAATTTAGTTTTGTAAAATGCTCCGAGAGCAAATTGAAGCTCCGTGGTTGCCAATAACCAAGAAAATATTCACTGGAGACGATATAGTACTGCACTGGTAAGTTGAACTCCGATATTGACTTCGTTTACCTGTTTTTCAGGTAATGGAATAGAGTAATGTTTGGTGTATTCATAATACTTTTGCGAAACGTCTACAAAAATAACCGAACTCAATTTAACGTCAATTACCCTTCTCTATTACACGGAAAAGAGATAAACATTGTCAATGTTGAGGTCCACTAATCAGGGCAGCGCACTATTAAATCAATTTTATACATGTAATTAAAGCACCTATATGATTTAAAAATATTCAGATTTCTTCTTTCAGCATCCCCATGCATTTTCTTTAGTGTGCTTAAAAGTGCCTGCTTCTTGTTAGTTTATGACGAGTAAAGTTTTACTACTAGTGAAATAGTAAGGTATTTTTGTAATTGTTAAAAATATTTTAAGCCATTTGACTAAATTAGTCGTTGGTTTTGCAGTTGATGCCTAATGTTGCCAAGTAGTTTCTATTAACCATAAATTAATCAAAGTTTAAATTTTTCAAAGCAAAGCTTTTGTCGGATGTCTTTTCATCCAGATGCTCACTTCTTTTGTATTGGAAAAAATGGTTCTTTGAAACTCCGGGACACTTATATGTAACTTTCCTGCTTTTTTTTTGTGAATTAATGTGCTGATTTTCATTTTTTTTTTTTTTTTTTGATGATGCTTCAGTTACGAGTTTTTTTTATTCTGAAGCTTTTACGATCAGATATGGATCATGCTCTTTAAAAAGGCGTCATCTGAAAAAATAAGGACAAATACAACGTGCTCATATTCTTCTAAAATGATTAAAATGTGTATATGTAGCTTTATTTTAGGTCATAACCGCCTATTTCTTCAATTATTTTGCAATACACACATTTCACGAACAGGTGTTTCATGATGTTCCCACCATTTTAGGCTCTTATCGTTATTTTCCCAAATAAATTAACGTCTTCGATCGTAAAGCAATTTTTAAAAAAAAACCCCTCAAGGTTAAGTAACAGTTTTTGAAGAGATTTATTCGCCCTTGGTGACAAGTGAAATGTAATCATATCGACTGTTTCGATGCGCAGTTGAGTGAGACTTAGTTTTGTTTAATAGTTTCTTTATGTAATTCAGTTCCATTACTTACGAGGTTTAGTTGGGAAAAATAAAATTGAAACGTCTGCGTAAAGTAACAAGAAATGCAAAATTGAACATTATTTTTCATGTTTGAATAGTATCTTATTTTAAGAAAATCTAGTTTTTTAGAGCTTTCTAGCAATTCTTAGTTTGTATTCATATTTTAGCTCATGCTACAAAGACATTGGTAATTGTAACTTTCCATCTGTAACTGTGAATTCAATATTATTGACATCTACATGTAAATTGTGAAAAGAGCTTGTAATATGAGCAACATTACGTTTACTCTCTCGTTATATTAAGATAGTTTAAAATACTAATCCGGAAACACTTCTTCTGCTGCTTTGTGCAGTGATAAAGTTGCATTAAATTTCGAAGTGGTAAACTTTTCCTCAATGTCTAACGCGAGTCTTATGATAGATAAAATAAATATCATTTTAGCTTTAAAAGCTCTTGCAATGATAACATAAATCATTATGATGAAAACAATCAATATTACAATGCACAGTATTTATCTTACTGGGTAAGGACCAAAAACAGTTTTCGATATCTCAAATCGTTTCACGTAATTTAATGCCATGAAGGATTATGACCCCTTCTTTATCCTTCCCATATTGCTTCAGCTCTGATTAAGGTCATTGAAATGGTTTGTGGATCAATGGAAAAAAAAACTTTTATTTCCCCTGAAATACAGCCATTATATTCTTCTCAAAATTTATATTTAAAGTCTTGCAACTTTTAAGTTTAATAAACTATTTGTGACTTTTTTTTAGATTAAATTCATTTGCAAATGTATCAAGCCAATTCTGATGCTCGGTGAAAAAAAAAGACTTCTTGGTATCCCAGCGGGGAAACTTTAAACTGCGTTTGATAAAGGATCTTTACCTCTAATCACTCCATCTCCTCTACATATGACACGTCTTAGCCCAAATGCTGGATTACTTCGAGCATCACGTTCCATTTCTTTGGAACTTGATTTTTTTTGTCAGAATTAAGAGTAAAGCGAAAGTCGTCATGGAACAAAACATTCTTCCATTTATAGCTTCTTCAATTGAGATGTTCTTCAGCCCATTTTGTGCGGGAAGTAAGGTGTCGAACTGTTGGCAAAATGCATAGTATAGATCAACTATCTTACGAATCTACACCGAATTCTGTGTACCACTGTTTTAGAATCATTAGTTGAGCAAAAGGTTGTGATTTTGAGAGCAGTAACATTAGTAGCTTTTTTTCTTCTTGCCTAACCCTCCAATGCTAGTGAGGGGAGTTTGTGGTGTCTATCTCCCCTCCCCCATAACTCTTGGCTTTTAAGCCATATTGCCAACCCTTGTATATTATTTTATACATTTCAGGGCTGTTACATCCCCTCACCGAAAAGTAAACTCCGCCCGCGCTAGTGCTGTCTGCATTTGGCATTATCTTCCGTGGCCTTTGGCCTATTCTTTCGTGTGGTTTCGCAATCCTTAAAATTGATTCCAGATTCTCGCATTCACACTTTCTGAAATTTTCATGGATTCCGCATCTAAACCTCGTGTTTGGTCAGCTTCAAAGGGATCAATAAAGCTTCAAACTTCTGGAGCCGTTGAAGGATTTCTTTCGGTCATCGTCCTCACTGACAGAAACTTCAAAATAAAATTCTCGCTTCTTTCACGTTTGCCATTAAATAAGTTTACAGTTCATATTTTATTCCCCTTTGCTTATACGTTGTGCCTGATGTCGCAAGCAAAATATACATTTTTCCACATTTATTGAATCTTTAAAATTTGCTTGTTATCATTATTTTAGTTTTGATGAAGCTAATCCTTATTATAGCTTTCGTAACAAACAACTTATAATGTTCTAAAATATTTGAGAAGTATATATTGCAATAGAGTCTAATCATATTAGCCCCTACATAGAGCACTCTGATTATATAAGTGCCCTTAAAAGGAAACTTAAATTTAATTTACTACTGAACTTTAGTTACATACTGAATATAAAGCTAATTTTGAGTCCATTACATATAATTATCCATTTCATTTTAATGCGTGCTCGACATTTTAGATTTACTTTGAAGATGTTTATTTAACAAGAATTAATGTAATTTTGTCGAAAGCCTTTATATGATTATATCTTTTTCGTATCTATACTAATTTTACACAATAAAAGTTCGTGGTAGTTAAATTATTGAGACTTTCAATTTACTTTTTATAGCTACTAAAAGCTTAAAAGTTTTCTTTGGAAAAGTGTTTTTAAATACGCTTTTTATGTTCACCGAAAGTTTAATGAAAATGAAGTTTTAATTATTCAAGATTTATATTAGTTGCAGTATATTATCGATGGACTTAGTGATGTATTAATAATCTCTAGATAAAGTAATCGCTATGAAAGATGATAGGATGCATTTTTTGCAACGAAGTTGATACAAATTTTGGATTAATATGAAATAATTTTTGAGTATATATGTGTATAGAGCTGAGAGTTTTATGAGAAAGCAAATGATTTATATGCTGATTTGACTTCCGAAGGACGGAGAAACTGTCTTTTTTTTCTTTGAGAGCGATTCATTAGTAAAAAATTTGATTTTTGTGAACAACGTATATTTTTATGGTTTGCCCTCATCATTTGTATATGGTGTTTAAGTAGTTACAGCATCTTGAGAAAATAATTCTCTGTCTCTTGAATAAGAGGCATGAGTTTACTCAGTATTTGAAACTCTTTCATCGTCTTTGAGTCAACGCAGTTGCGTGCTCAGAGTCAAGTTGCTATATCGCGCTTGAGTCAAGTGATGACATGTACTAATTTAACTCACAAGTTTTTAGGCGATCCCCCCCCCTTTTTTTTTCTTTTTCCAGCAATTGTTAGAAATGAGCAAAAAACTCAAATTAGAGAAATTCCTTTTGAAATATCTGGAAATGGGTATTTTAGAGAGGATAACTATTCTTACATTTGTATTAATTGTAAACTAGATTTACATTTGTGATCCAAATCGGATTAAAACATAATATATTCTGTGAGCCTTCTATAAAAGCAGCTTTTTTTGTGACAAAAGCATTGTAACATTAATTTTTGGTTTTGGCAGCAAGTAAACTAAAAAAAAAGTGGCATTTTTTCTTTTTGAAAAATACAAGCGTCAAAGAGGCAAATAAAATACTTTCTATTTGAGTATTAAACATATGTTTCATCTGATGAATGGATAAATGAACGAAATAATAAATGAATTAATAATGAAGCAATAAACGAATAAATTAATAAGTGAGTAAGAACAAATAAGTGAATAAAATAGAAAATTAATAAGAAAATAAGTGAATGAATGAATAAATAAGGGAATTAATGAATGAATATAAACGACTTAATAAAGAAATGAATGCATAAGTGGCTCCATAAATAAATGAATTAAGTAAACGACTATTTCGCTTTGCTATGCATGTACGTGAGAAATTATATACGCATGTAAAAGCAAAAAATGCTAAATATTAACTCAATAGGTACTGCACTACACATTCAAGTTTTGAAAATGACTTGGACTTGTATTATCATCAACCTTAATCTGTAGAACAATTTATATTTTGATTGGAATCAACTATATTTTTATAACGTAGTTGAAATATTGCTAGATAGGTGTGCTGCAAACTGAAAATATTATGTCCTGGTATTCATTTTTACCTCACTTCCCCTACTGTTTACAAAGCACAAATTGCCAAACATGGCAAGCAAAAAATATAGATTAAATCTCAGATTTTACAAGAGAAGAAAAAAAAAGGGAAATATAATATCCGATATGTGTCTAACAATGAGTTTTAACTGTAGATTCTACTTTATCTGATTGAAACTTGGAAGTTGTGTTTATTCAAGTAACTTAGCTTATTCTATTAAATGCAGTACTATTTAAAATGATGGTGGTGCAGTGACTTAAGTTTGGGTTAATGAATACCAAAGGGAATTTTCGTTTTAAAAGGAAATTGAGCAGTAAAATGTGAAACACAAAAGACTTTCAAAGGAACGGAATGGATAAAAGCAATCAAATGAAATGGTAAGCAACTATATGACAATTTTATTATTGATGTATAATATTAAAGTAAATCCTTTTTATTTACTATATTAGCTTTGACTTGGCTGATTTACAATCGTGAAGTTTCAGAAAATGATCATAAAAGATTTATTTATTTTTACATCGCTAAAATTTACTGAGTTTCCGCACAACAGAAATGAAACAAAGCAAAGAGAAGTAGTATGAAATGAAGTAGTATGAAGTAGTAGTCGATGGAGAAATTCATTTTTTTTATACAACTAAATGTCAGAGAGATTCTTGGTATGATGCCGAGTGATTTATTTTTAAGTTTTGGTGAAATTTTAAGCCCTATTCTTTCATTACGTATTATTTGTAAATTCAGTGAAATGGAAATGCTTCGCTTTAGTTTAACGAGCAAACATGTATCTCAAATTATAGCAATAAAAATAAAACGTATTTTTCATTTTAAAAACTTCATGTTAAAAACTATAGTGGATACAATAGCTTGAAGATATAATGTAGAAACACTTGATTGTAGACATTCCATCGCGTTTGTTTCACTCAAAAAAATATATTATGACATTTCACAGCAACTATTCCTGTACCTGTAAATTTTAAGATCTTGTAATCTGTAATCTTAAGGCTATTTTCTTTAAAAATGGGATTATGCATGAGATTTTTATCATGTTCACTTGCTAGACGTTAAAATTTATGAGTAGGGTAAAGTGTTGTAAGATGACGATACTAAGAATAAAATTTAAAAAAAATAGGATGTGAATTAAAATTTTGAATCCAATACAAATGACGTCTTTAAGTGTTGAGTTTAACTTAAAAACATGAAATTTTGGGCACCTCCTTTTGAAATATGAAAAATATGCCATCAAAAATAAAACGTATTTTTCATTTTAAAAACTTCATGTTAAAAACTATAGTGGATACAGTAGCTTGAAGATATAATGTAGAAACACTTGATTGTAGATATTCCATCGCGTTTGTTTCACTCAAAAAATGTATTATGACTTTCCCTCGCCCCCCCCCCTCCCCATTTTCCACGCTTCAAGAGTAATTTTTTGATTTTACTTCAGAAATAATGATTTGTACACGGTTTTCACTTCGCACAAGCATTCTTCTTCTTCATTAAAACAAATAATATCTGACGTTGAAACTCTGCACTCAAGGCAACAAAATCAAATGTCTCTACGCATTAATATCACAAGCAGTTCAGCCAGCACCAAATATTACCTATCCGACCAATATTCCTTGTCAGTGTGACCGTTACATTCATGGCTACAACATATTTCTTTCCTAAACCATCTTCTATTCTCGAAACTAATTTTCCTCTCCTGATAACCGTGGGGAAAAAGTAGCAATTCATGGTGGTCCATTGCGACCACATGAGATTCATGGTTGAAAAAGAAGGAAGCGAATGTCGCTGTTGCACAGAATTTCTCAAGCTTAGTTCATTCTTCTTTCTTCCAGTGCAAGAGAGATCGGAGGGAAAATAAACCTTAAGGAAAGTTTATCTTATCTTTCTTAGAATTCTGGTGGCAGAATTTATGCTATTGAGTGTGTTAAATCTAATTTTGATTGCTGCGAAAACAGGATAATTTTATTGCTAATGAATATTTTCTGGTAAACTTAAAGTTGCATTTTGTGATCTCTTCTCTACTAATAATAAAGCTGAAGGTTTGTCTGTCTTTCTTTCTTTCTGTCTGTTACGCGCGTAGCGCCAAAACCGTTCGGTCGATTTTCATGCCACTTGGCACAAAATTAGTTTGTAGCATGTAGTTTTGCACCTCGAAGCGATTTTTCGAACATTCCATTTCGTTCTTTTGCTATTCGAATTCTTAGCGGAAATTCGATAAAATAGGGAAGAAATATTCCATACACATTTTCAAGTCTTATGTCATTCGAAAGCTTGAAATTTTCTGCATAAAATGAAGTTTTTTCGAAGTTTCTACAATCATCAGGAGAGCTGTAATAATTGTTTTTAGAATCCCGAAATTCAAGGCTTATCTTCAGTAAAGCAAGCCAAACGATTCTAAAATGGTTAATGAAATGAATTATTTAATCAACGGAAATCAACTTTTAATGTTGTTACCATGGTTACGTTTTTGTTTCGTTTATTTGTTTCGTTCTTTTTCCATTAATAATTTTTAAAATGTATTTGTTTTTGTAGCAATCCAAACTCCAAGCCTTATTAAAATTAGTCAAATGAAATATAATAAAATCGTGATAAGATGGCACCTGTCAATCAAATGAGAAATCGAGTCCTTTCTTTAAAAAAGGTAGAGAAGGAAGAAACTGACGCGTACCATTTTTGTGAGTTTAGAGATATTTTGGCGATCTGACGAGTTGGTAGAAGAGGGAAACATTGTTTAACTAAATGAGGTCAAAAAAGAAACAAGATGATAGTAAACCATTCTACAGTGCGTTTCGAAATGATAGGTCCACCAGTAAAAACGAAAGTTATGCTGGTAAAAAAAAGGTTGTATTGTGTACAAAGCACTATTTTATAAACTACATTACTTCATTCAATGTAAAATAGCTCATAAATAATTTACAAATAATAGGAATAATGAGGGAAACTAAAATTAGATGAAACAGCTGTTTCAAAAAGATAGGTCCACTGAACCACGCATCAAATAAATGTTGAATTAATAAGAAATTTTTCTGTTTTTTTTTCTGAGTAAGCTCATAAATCCTATTTGGCATGGTTTCTACAAGTTTATGCAAACAATTTGTCCCGATTTTTGACCATTCGGAGGAAATAACCCTTTTTAAGTCTGCAAGTACTGTTGTACTGCCTTCTGCCTGCATACACTGCTCTTGCGAGCATACCCCACATGTTTTCTACTGGATTCAGGTCGGGGTTGCAAGGTGGATAATCGATAATATGTACAACATTATCCAGAAACCATTCAAAAGTGGACTTTTCAGAGTGCAGAGGAGCATTGTCCGGTTAGAACATGAAGAATGAGCCCCCAATGGGTTCTGATTGTGAGAGAAAATATTGTTCAAACAGCTTGTTATAGCCAGCAGCATTCAAACGATTGTTTACAAATGCTATATCAGTTTTTCCTGTCCCTCTGAATCGGGCACACACCATAACGGAACCACCATCAGCTTGCCTCTTCGAGAATATCTGTCTATCATTGCGCAGATCGTGCCAGTAATAATGCCAACCATCTGGACTATCCAGGTTGAATTCCTTTTTATCACTGAATATCACACGATGCCTATTTTGTTTCCAGGACATCTCTTCCTGTGCGAATTTCAATCTCTTTTCTTTGTGCTTTTTAGTCAATTTCGGAGCCGCTTTCCTTTTCCCGTAAAGAAAATTGCCGAACTTCTTTACCGCTCTGTGGACTGTAGATTTTGATATTGAAGGGTTTAGTTGTTTGGCCAAAGTGGATATGCTCATTATTTCTGGATTTTAGGTCCCTTACGATAGTGCTTCGTTGTAGGGGTGTCACTTTTGATTTGCGGCCAGATGATTTTTTACTGCTATAAGCATTTCCAAATAGCAAAAAAATGTTTGCAACACTTTGTGATCTGTTTAAAAGCTTACCTATTTCTCTGTTCGATTTTCCAGACTGTTTTAATGCATCAATTTTTCCCTGCTCAACCAGCGAAAGACTGCAACGACAACCCGTTTTGTTTGACTACAAAGTGCTGTTCAAATCTGTTTAAATACCTCCACAGCAGCAAGCATAATCCCGTAGTAAGACTAAGCAACGATACTTATGCAAATTTTTGGAAATAAACGTGGTTGGGGCAAAATTTCTGAAGGTGGACCTATCTTTTTGAAACGGTCTGAAAATGAAAATTTGCATCAAATAAGAAGAAATGATTCATTTTTTGAGAAATTTCATCAAACATAGTTTTAACAATTACAGATATATAATCACTGTCAAAAAAAGTGATTTTTATTCTCAATTAAGAGTCGAAATTTTGAAAAATAAGGGTGGACCTATCATTTCGAGACGCGCTGTAAATTTATCGTCTGGCAAAACATATTTTATTTCCTTTTTTTAAATTTCAATATAAATTGCAGTAAATGGCTTGAGTGAACGAGTTTGGCTTTTAATTTATCACTTGCTGGTTGATGTTTGTCGATGTTTATTGTTTTTATTATCATGGTGAAGAATAATGCACGAAATTTCTATTATTTTGTTTTTGAAGTTAGGAAAGAAAACTTTCTTCTTCTTTTAAACTTTGGTAAGATTTCTGTGAGCAGCAAAATTGTTCTTATTTTCTCTTTTGGCTTATTTTTGTGCACCTCCCCTTGGCGTTGCATTCGAATTTCCCCAAGGGGTTTTTTACCCCCTTTTATGGGGTAAATCAGTGTTAATTTCAATGCAGACAAAAGTGATATGAATTGGCACGAGCACTTGGCGAAATATCGCCAAGCTTTTAGTCGCCAGGTGTTTGACGCCAATTTGGCGACATATCGCCAAGTTGGCGGCAAATTTGGCGAAAATTTTATTTTTTTATTTGGGTTCAATTTGGTGCTATTGGCGATATTTTGCGAAAAATCCACTGAATGATGTTAAAATCGGCGATATTTAGGAGATTAATCATTGAAAAACATTTTTTTTTGCATTGTTTTGTGGCAAACTAGGGATGTAAATGTTTGAATTGTTATCTTGCTCACTCCAAGCACTATTTTAGCACTTAAGGCATCTACTAAGAATTTTACACGTAAAAGGAAGTAGTGTGGGGTCCATGTCAATTTTTTATATCATTCTTTAAAAAAATTATAGATGAATAACTAAAATAGAGTATTTTTTCTGCTATATCAATTTTTTACAAATGAATTTTTAATTTTATACCACGGGCAAAGCCGTGCGGGTACCGCTAGTATTATATATGATAGTGTTTCCTATGGAATTGTGCAGTTCATGTTCTTGCTTTAACCTTTTAAGCAATATAGTGCTGCTTTATCGTTCAAAATACAAATCTCACCTGTTGGCTAAGTTGTTTTCAAATTCTGTTATCGTTTTGATTTTGGCGATACTAAAACTTGATCAGTTCTGTTTTTGACAATTGATTATTTGTTAGCCTATATTTCTAATCACTGAAATAAACCTAAGCGAACCAGAAACTTCGTTTTATCACTCAGTTGGAGCTAAAGCATTTATAGACAGTAGAGGAATTAAAAAATGTATTAAAACATTAAATTTAAATTCATCCTAAAAAAAGTCATCCTGTATAATTGCGTTCAAAAAAAGGGAACACCAATTCTGTTTCCATTACTAAATCATTATTTAAATCACATTATTTTAATTTTATTCCTAACTTTACTGTTTTTATTTTTTTCTTACAGAAAAGAAAGTGTTATAATTCACTGATTTTATATTTGATGCATTAGAAAAGAATCAAATTAACCCGTTTCTCCAGTTTTTACATTTTTTTCATACTTGAATTTTGAAATTTCATGAAATTAGCTTTTTTTTCGGTTTTTACTCAATTATGCATATTCTCCAGCATTATATTCCTGCGTAAAGAAACAATGATCTTGGAATTTACATATTTTCCTACTTAAACGAACGTAACACCTAACACAACTTGCGAGAAATAGTTTTTGATATCGTTTCATCAAAAACAGTTTTCATTTTACATAAGACATGATTTTTAAAGGAAATTATGACGATAGAACATATTATAAGACTATTACAATCCCAATGATTCGGAAACGAAGTTAATGCTAACTCATCTTACGATTACGAAATCCGGTTAGTATACGGAAAGGCTCTTTTAGCTCTGGAAGTTTTTTTTATAGCTTGCCTTCAGCTTGACTTCGTTTACAGTGCAGCACTATTTCAGATTTTTGGGTCAGCGTCAAGTTAAAACCCATATCTTCCATATTCATGCTACTTTTAAAGTATACGCATTGAGGTTTTTATGGATTATGTTTCAATGATCAAACAGTAGCTGCAAATAATTTTATAACCCCCCCTTTCCCTATATTATTGATAAAGAAATAAAAAAAATAAATATGTTGACTTTTATAAACACATTCTGCTCGAAATTTGCAGGTTATGTTTTCAATGAAACAAGATCGTTTTGTTTGTTTAGTTATTTATTTTTTGAAACGTATTTAGAGCTAGGTGAGTGTTTCAGACATTTTCCAAGCAAACCTTCAACACAAAAAAGCACATTTCTCTCAGGTTTTCGTCTTAAATTAGCCGATGTGTGTAAAACGCGATGCTTTCAGTTGACTAAACATATATTAAATGTTTCAAGAGTTAAGTTTAGTTACACCACACAAACTATATTGTTAGTCGACCAAAAGGAAACAATTTACTTAAGCATCCAGATTTGAAATTCATCAATTGCAGAAAAGGATGTTTAGATAAAATTACGACTAACAGTGTTTTACCGAACATGAATTGAAGAGCATCTGGAAATGGGTCAATGTGCTTTGGATCTTCATTAAACTCCAGCATTGTTTTTATTTGAATTAATCGTTAAACAACAAACGGTTTGTGATAGTTTAGTTAATTGATGATCCGTAAAATTGAGTTTGCAGCAATTTAGAATTGCGACCCAGATAGTTTTCATGCTCCTTATAAAAAGTGTCAACTTGTCATAGGCACGTAAACATCATGCAAAGAGTGTAATTCAAGGATGAAGTCCGATTATATATTTGCAATTTACAGCAGCAGTTCATTTACTTCTTCCAGTTCAACCTATTCAGTAAAGCAAGGTAGTTTTTTTTTTTGAAAGTTTTAAGAGTATGAACAAATTTCATAAGGGAGCAAAACTAACGACATCCATGGAGTCATATGTTATACTGTTAGTCAAGAAAAAAGTTAACTGATTTTTAACGCACAGTTATTGAGGGTAAGTTGCATCAAATGGGGTCAAGTTTTGGGAACAAACCAGTTGAAGACCTAGTGCATTCCCCGAGTCCGACAATCATTGTTTCATGAAGCGCCACTATTGGCGAAGGGCATGTTTTCCCCGAGAATTTTAACGCCCAGTTTATCCACTAGATGGAGGCACTTGGGCTTTATCCGATGCGAAACTGAACTTGGAATTGCATTTTGCCAAGAGCTACTCCATGCCAAACGAGTACTCGAGGTATCTTTTACATGCCGCATAATCATACGAAATGGGCGCTGTTGATTTTCTGCATCAGGGAAATCCACCAACACGAACTAAGTTTGTACCTAAGATTTTGGGTGTGAGAGACCAGCGTCTTAACCACTATACAGGGAAACTTTGAACCTTGCTGATTAACTTTGGGCAAAGTAAATTTTTTTAGTACATTTGACTTTAAACGAACACAAAATCCCAGTGCTGCTCTCACCTAACAAGGCCATGAAATAATTTTTTCCCTTCATTTTACAAATTAACAATTAAGTGAAAAAAAAAAAACAATGTTGGGCACAGTTTGTTGCATCATTTAATAATGCTGACATTGATAGAAGCTATTTTTGAAGTTATTGAAATTGCCCTTCGTACGTTCTAATAACCAATGCAATATTTAAATAATCGAAAACTTGTGTAGTTATGAAGTGTAAAAAGATAATTTAAAACCATTTAGACAGTTCATTCTTCTGCATTTTTATTTTGCATGCCATTTTCTAAGGTTCTCAAAATGCTATCAATGTCAGCATAGCTTAACAACAAGCCAATAGTTCCGTATAAACGTATTTTGTAATTATTATTTCTCAATTTTGGATAGTTACACAATAGTTCCGGCATTTCTCTTCCGTTTTGTATCGGAAGATTTAATAAAAGTGTTAAAATATGGCTGGAGCAGTTTAAAAGTCGGATTGCGGTGGTTCTAAGTTTCCCTGGGCAATTTTAGAGGGTAGCCAGGTTCAATGCCAAGCGGGCGAAGATCCATCTTGTTCAATAATATTGACTGGGGGCACGTTAAATACGCTCGGGGTCATGAAGTCCTTCAAAGTGTGTGTGTGTGTATAGTAACGAAAGCCTGTAAACTAGGTAAGTCTTTACAAGAGACCATAACTTTTGTGATACCGAAAAAGTGGATTCCAAAATAGAAAAGTGCCTCATGTTAAAAAATATATGCCTGAAAATGTAAAACTTTCTAAAGAATATTATAAACAGTTTGATATATAACGTACCAGTGTTAATCACATTGAAATGATTCATCAAAGATAAAAGGAGTGTACTACATAATAACACTATTTTGCGTCTTCAGATTTTTCTTCTGATATAGATATTAAGCAAAATCGCTAGAAGCCTTTCGTTTTTAAATCTAATTTCAGTGCAGATGCTTCATTTTTACAACATCGAATAATGATTCAATGGTGTCAGTAAGCGTTACTTTATGATTCTGGTTTGATCACCAAAAAACTTCTGATATAATAGCAAATCGACAGCAAACTGCTGCCACGTACTGATTAAATTAGTATCTCTAGCTACATGTTTCACTCAACTGCCGATTATATTTACTCGGTGACATGGCACACTTTACAAATAAAGAAATCGAAGGTGGCGTTTTCTGCGTCAAGACACTTTCTTTACAACTACTACGGAGCATTACATTGCTTCTAAAAGTATGTGTATACTGAAAGCATTTTCTATCATAACTGCGACTACATGGGTAGTGTTAAAACTTAGTTAAATGATTTATTGGCCTGATTATTCAGTTATGAATGAACTCTGCGTGAATATGCAAATGTAGATGAAGGGAAATAACAAACCAAATGTAACACTTAAAGCATAAATATTCAAAAATATACCGAGCAAGAAAAATATATATATACTGAAGTTTAAAAATCGGCAGGAAACAATGTTATTGAAAAATAGCTTTAGGTCTTTCGAAGTGAAGCAGTAAATTTCATGCTGTCCGCAAACGTGATAAAGACGGATATACAGTAACTAGAACAGACTTTAAAAGTAATGCTGGAATGATACTACTGAGCCTGTATCTACTACTACTGAGCGTTAGTAATAAATTTCCTGTTGTGCGTGTGTGAATAATAGGCATATTGCAACTTGAATACTTCAAGCATAATACTTGCGCGTATCGCAAAATTCTCTATATTAGCTCTACACGTAGAGAAAAAAATCAAAGAGCATACAGGAACTATTACATTATCAAGATAATATATAAATATTAAAATACAAATAATGGCATGAGCTTAAGTGTAACGAATAGGGCAATAATATCAGTGAAAGGAATGGATAAACGAAGATACTTATGTTATGTATCGGTGTTAGGAAAAAAAAAGAATAAAAAACTTTTCACAAGACTAGAAATAGATTGACGAAGGTAAATTCAGCGCAGCTTGTATCACCATACGACACACTGCATACTGTTCAAAATCCCGCAAGTAACATTCAGTAAAAAACTCTCTTTGTTAAAAATATTTTAATTGGAAAAAAAAGCTCCCTGTAAACAAAACATGGAAACATAAGATATTGCCACTAGGGAAAAATCTGCATCTCAATTTTCTTTAACTTTAGAACTTATATATAAAATTATATTTACTGACTTTTACGAAGTTTAAGTGCTGTTTGTTCCATAGAATCAACGGAAGAAGAGCTTATCCATGATGAAGGTTGCCAAATGCCGCCATTTTGGACTGCAAAAGAAAGGTGGTTTATCAAAATGCATTGTGTATCAAAGTTAATTTTTACTTTACTTAAGGTTTCTTCTATTTTAGTAAAAAAATATTTTAGTGATAGAGATATTTTCATGGTACTTAATATCATTCCCTTAACATCTGTATTGACTAAAGTATATATAATCATATATATAAGTTTAAATTATCTCCAAGCCAAAATTCACTTACCACGTGAATGAAGAATGAGTTTGAGAAGGAAAATGATCGCTTATGTTAATGATAAAAAGTACTTACGTAGTATTTTTTTTCCTAAAAAAAGCCACATAGAAAATAGTTGGTTGGCATAAATTATTTAATTAAATTATTTATTTTATCTCTGATAGAATCTTAAGCATAACAAAACTCCTGAAATATTTACTAGTTACATAATAAAGTTATACAACATTTCGTTTTATCTAACTAGAATTGTCTTTTGTTATCATATAATCAATTAAGTAGCTCAAATTGTACTTGAAGGAGAAAGATAAATTAAGTTATTGTACACAACAACAAAAAAAAAATGGAATTTTTACATCTCGAACTCGAATAATATTTTTCACAACGATAAATTGCAATAGGTGTGTGTGTAGGCGTGTTTGCGTTGCCTTGTGTGTAAAAGCGTTTGTGTTTGCAGGCGGTCGTGTGTGCGTGCTCCGTTGCCACCATGTTCAGCATGAGACCCTGCGGGAGGTGCTGGAGACGTTGGCAGACTGACAATTTTAAAGAGACTGCGCTAAGTTTGAGGTCCAAAAAGAAAACATATAGTAAATTTTCATTGCTCAAAAATGAAACCGGAGTTTTATTTGTGCTGAGCATAGATCATGAAAAAGACATTTTGGACTGTGATGTTTTATGAAATTTTTACCAGACGATATTTGTGCTATAAACTTAATAAAAATACGCAGGTGAGATTTTATTATATGCATCTGATAATTTTGCTTGGAAGCTAACTATATATGAATACTATGAATTTTATTTAACGACAGCTTTCTTTTTCCCTTCATCTTTAATAACTTCTAGTTACCACATAAAAAGTCACTGAAACAATTGCGCTCAGTGGCAAAACCAATTTTCATACCAGTGAAAAGTACCAAAAATGGAAAAGGAATTTAGAAATTCGCCATATTCAATCCGAACGAATTGGGCATATTTGTGGAGAAAATTTCATCTTAGCGAGTTAGAAACGGGCTCTTTACGCTCAGTAATTTCAACATTTACTAGTTGTTAAATACTATTTTGACAGTTATTACGTTAAAATATAACTATGTTTCAGTTTAAGATGCATGCAGTTTCGACTTTAAAGCAGTTATGTTAACCGTTTTGGCTAATAAAGGGTTACTCACTGCCTCTCATATTATGCACAAATATAGTGGAATGCGACTTAAGTTATATATTTATACCATTATTATCACACTGCAAGAAAAACTTATTGAGGTAAACTAGTTAAGTTTAGTTTTAAAATAAAATAGTTGTGCAGATCGAAATATTTACAGAATACAACATACGTATTTGTGAAATTACACGTGATATGTGTTTAAAATATTTTTAAATTACAGGATATGTTCTGTTTTGTCAGGATGTGTTTTTATTTTCATAGTTGAACATGGATGCGACAGAAATTATACCGTAAACAACCTTTTTAAAGTGTAAAAATCCATTTATTAAATACTTAAATAAGTTATTCATAAATATCATTTCCTTTTTGAAAATAAGATTCTGCAATGCACTGGTAAATGATTGTTTTTCTTTTTTTATTTTTTTTAACATCAAGCTATAATATTAATTTAAGAAAATGCTTAGCTTAAAACTGCATCTTAAAATAGTACACCTTTTTGTTGATTTTTTCCCCCTTGGTCAAACATAAAATTATTTATTTTGGCTCTAAGACGAGCTCAGAGCGGGATGTTATGTCGAATCTTGAAAGTTAGTTACTGAATCAGCTTCTTGATTCAACTTTTTGAATGGCTTTTGCTCGTTTAAGTGCTGTTCTGAACTTAGTTCAAAGCAGTTGTTAGAGGGAAGAAAGCTGAGCAGTTAAAGCGCAAATTTCGTTTAAAATATTATACACGCATTTCGAAAGTACGAGAAACTCTTCATCAGTGCGCGGAGGTGTGATGAGACGAGCAAAAGGAAATTTGAGAAACATTTTAGCTAATATCTTCATTAATGAAAACGTTTTCTTAAGGAAAGACACATTAAAACTGACACAAGGACTCTTAGGAGGCTTGGGATGGAGGAGGGGGGGGGGCTTAAACATGAAATGCTAATTGTAAGAGAAAGATTAATGAGTGTTGCACCATACACTAAATTAGGAATATCTTTTAATCCTTAGAGATCTCTCATTCTCGAAATCATCGGTTAATGAAAAGAAATATTTCTATGCTACCTTAATTGAGTAAAATGAAATGCGTTACTTATTTCTATTGTTATATATGCGACAATAAACGGTTTGAAGTGTTTTGTAACAGTAGTACAATAGCAGCTGATGATGGCAATCGAAGGCTTTTGACGATTAAAATGGCAAAATATAGGAAAATAATTTTTAAAATGTAAAAAAAGGTCCACAAAGAGCTTGAAATAAAGAGAGAAAACCATCTCAAAAAAAGAAGAAAGAAAAAAAAGAGAAACTTTTACTAACCTCTTCATATGCAACGACGAGCCTGACTCGTCATTTATTTTATAGGCCACTGTAAACTTTGACGAGACTGACTCTTCAAGCACTTTTTTAGGCTAAGGCCGTCCAGTATACAGGGTGACAAGAAATAACTTGGACGAAGTTTCAAACTAAATATCTGTAAATACCACGAAATTTTTAATGATTTTGTGATAGGAAATCGATCCTAGAAAGCTACTAAATAGGCGAACGTAAGTTAGTAGGGATAATCATTATTTTTCGCAAACGATCTGCCATACTTGAAATACATGAGCAAGAAACGAAAAAATGTGAAATTGTTCAACGGTTGAAAGTGGCTAAGCACACGGTTTCTTACACCATTAAAGGGTTAAAAAAACTCGAACATCATGATTACAAGTTCAGGAAGAAGAAAACGCACAGTTAACACACCTAGCGAACGGAAAGTGGTCAAAATGCGAGTTTAACGAAATCCTAGGATTTCAATGAGAAAGGTTGCTAGAGGGGTGAAAATCAATACAGAAACCACTCATTTGATGGTAATAGTTGAGCTTGGTCTTCTCCCTTACAAAATGAAAGAGGCTCAAAAGCTAGCAGCAAAGAACAAAAGCACAAGACTCTAAAAGAGGAAAGAACTGTTAAAGCGGGCCGCAGATGATCATTGGAAAACACCAGCAGAAGTACCTGGTCAGCAGAAGTACAAGTTTGGTCGCAATATTTTCATTAGCAACAAAGTTATAATGTACGACGTGTGTCCAAGTTATTTCTTGTCACCCTGTACTACTGTAGGATCATTCCATTTTAAATCAACTAATGGGGTGCGCCTCACCATTTTCGATTTTGATGAAAATTTACATATGCAATCCTTTTACTTCCAAGACCTCAAAAAAATAGTTATTTTATTTTAGAAAAATTTACCCTTTGATATATAGGCGATATTTGTTGGCAACAGCAAAAATGGGGCATTTTGATGCTTTGTCTTATGAACTATAACTTTTTTTCTATCAAAGAATTTTAGCTCAACCATACCTCTTTGGAAAGCTAAGAAAGAGATCTTTTTATATATGATACCAATAAATTTCAGACTTAAAAAATTTTAAAGTCAATGTTTGCGACGAAAATCTCGTTTTTTACTACTTTTGAAAATTAAAAACCCATGAAGGGTTTAGAATAACAAACCCTATTTTTATCATACATTTATATGCATGGTAACTTATATAAAAAAATAGTTATTTCGCCCATTTATGAAATATGTCCCCCTAAAGTTGCAAGTTTTCAAAAAAAATTCAATTTTTAACACTAAAAAAATGCATATGGAGGTAAGGTAAGAATAATTTTATTTATGGAACCTTAAGTACTTTGTATCAGCTTGCTAATGAAACAAAATTTGCTTTGTTTTTCGAAGGCGCTTGGCAGATACAGCGCGTCTCGAAATGATAGGTCCACCCTTATTTTTCAAAATTTCGACTCTTAATTGAGAATAAAAATCACTTTTTTTGACAGTGATTATATATCTGTAATTGTTAAAACTATGTTTGGTGAAATTTCTCAAAAAATGAATCATTTCTTCTTATTTGATGCAAATTTTCATTTTCAGACCGTTTCAAAAAGATAGGTCCACCTTCAGAAATTTTGCCCCAACCACGTTTATTTCCAAAAATTTGCATAAGTATCGTTGCTTAGTCTTACTACGGGATTATGCTTGCTGCTGTGGAGGTATTTAAACAGATTTGAACAGCACTTTGTAGTCAAACAAAACGGGTTGTCGTTGCAGTCTTTCGCTGGTTGAGCAGGGAAAAATTGATGCATTAAAACAGTCTGGAAAATCGAACAGAGAAATAGGTAAGCTTTTAAACAGATCACAAAGTGTTGCAAACATTTTTTTTTGCTATTTGGAAATGCTTATAGCAGTAAAAAATCATCTGGCCGCAAATCAAAAGTGACACCCCTACAACGAACCACTATCGTAAGGGACCTAAAATCCAGAAATAATGAGCATATCCACTTTGGCCAAACAACTAAACCCTTCAATATCAAAATCTACAGTCCACAGGGCGGTAAAGAAGTTCGGCAATTTTCTTTACGGGAAAAGGAAAGCGGCTCCGAAATTGACTAAAAAGCACAAAGAAAAGAGATTGAAATTCGCACAGGAAGAGATGTCCTGGAAACAAAATAGGCATCGTGTGATATTCAGTGATAAAAAGGAATTCAACCTGGATAGTCCAGATGGTTGGCATTATTACTGGCACGATCTGCTCAACGATAGACAGATATTCTCGAAGAGGCAAGCTGATGGTGGTTCCGTTATGGTGTGTGCCCGATTCAGAGGGACAGGAAAAACTGATATAGCATTTGTAAACAATCGTTTGAATGCTGCTGGCTATAACAAGCTGTTTGAACAATATTTTCTCTCACAATCAGAACCCATTGGGGGCTCATTCCTCATGTTCTAACCGGACAATGCTCCTCTGCACTCTGAAAAGTCCACTTTTGAATGGTTTCTGGATAATGTTGTATATATTATCGATTAGCCACCTTGCAGCCCCGACCTGAATCCAGTAGAAAACATGTGGGGTATGCTCGCAAGAGCAGTGTATGCAGGCAGAAGGCAGTACAACAGTACTTGCAGACTTAAAAAGGGTTATTTCCTCCGAATGGTCAAAAATCGGGACAAATTGTTTGCATAAACTTGTAGAAACCATGCCAAATAGGATTTATGAGCTTATTCAGAAAAAAAACAGAAAAATTTCTTATTAATTCAACATTTATTTGATGCGTGGTTCTGTGGACCTATCTTTTTGAAACAGCTGTTTCATCTAATTTTAGTTTCCCTCATTATTCCTATTATTTGTAAATTATTTATGAGCTATTTTACATTGAATGAAGTAATGTAGTTTATAAAATAGTGCTTTGTACACAATACAACCTTTTTTTTACCAGCATAACTTTCGTTTTTACTGGTGGACCTATCATTTCGAAACGCACTGTATAAGGGTCTGAATTTTCAAATAATTGCACAGAAACAACACAATTAATTTCATACTTTTTAATATTTTTTCATTGAAATGTAATGATATATACCTTATTCTTTGCTTTAAATGCTAAGAAATGACTAAAAAGAGTTGTGAAGTAATTTATTTAAACTTGCCACTTTAAAAAAATACCACTCTGTTTTTATACCAAAGTTCTCTTCATGGCGGTTCAAGTAAATGAAGTTCGCTCTGGTTTTGTATTGTGCAGCAATCCCACCTGAAAAATAGGTTAATTTTGAAACTAAAGGGTGGTCCGCCTTCAGTTTTCTAACAAGGATATTTTGAAATCCATAGAATGTGATAGTGTTGTATCCAGATAATCACTTACATAAACTTTCAGCTTGAACACATCCATCTTTTTGCCAATATACAACAAAAGGATGAAGTGTGGATTAATCTCCCAACCAGTGATAGGTTTGAATAGTTCTGTTGTAGGTGGCAAACAGATGTTTATAAATCAGACAAGTATAGTGATGTTCTATATCCCCAGGTATTAAAAATAATTGTCTTACTAAAGTTTAAATAAATTACTTCATAACTCTTCTTAGTCTTTTCTTAGCATTTAAAGCAAAAAATAAGGTATATATTATTACATTTCAAAAAAAAAAAAAAAGATTAAAAAGTATGAAAATAATTGTGTTGTTTCTGTGCAATTATTTGAAAATTCAGACCTTTATATCTGCCAAGCACCTTTGAAAAACAAAGCAACTTTTGCTTCATTAGAAAGCTGATAAAAAGTACTTAAGGTTCCACAAGTAAAATTATTTTTACCTTATCCACCACATGCATTTTTTTAGCGTTGAAAACTGGATTTTTTTAAAAATTTGCAATTTTAGGGGGGCATATCTCATAAAGGGGACGGAGTAACAAGCCATTTTCTTTAACCATGCATATGAATATATGATTAGAAAAAAGGGCTTGTTATTTTAAACCCTTCATGGGTTTTTTAATTTTCAAAAGTAGTAAAAAGTTTTCGTCGTAAACTTTGACCTTGAAAAAATAAGTATTTTTTTTGGTCTGAAATTTATTGATATCATATATAAAAAGATATCTTTCTTAGCTTTCCAATGAGCTATGTTTGAGCTCAAAATCTTTGATAGAAAAAAAGTTATAGTTTATAAGACAAAGCATCAAAATGCCCCATTTTTGCTGTTGCCAACAACAAAAATGGTCTACATATCAAAGGGTACATTTTTTTTAAATGAAATAACTATTTTTCTGAGGTCTGGGAAATAAAAGGAATTTACATGCAAATTTTCATCAAAATCAAAAATGATAGTGAAACAACATTTTTGAAAATTTATTGATTTAAAATGGAATGGCCCTATACAGATTACGTAGTTGCTTCAATCATTCACTCCGTCCGTTGATTCTCGTTTATTTATAACGTATTGAATAACTTAGTTGGCGGTGTATTGTATGTACCTTTACATGTTTCTAACTGTTTTAAAGTATTCCATACTGTACAGAAGAACTATTAAATTATTATTTTTATAGGCTTTTGGATTATTTATTCGCACCATACTGATTCTAACAAAATCCAGAAGTAAAATATAACATTTCTCAGCTACCACGTAATTTTTCAGTTGAGCGAAATTGAATGGTATTCTTCGGTCGCATCAAGCTCCATTTAACTTGTATGTCATCGGTTAATAAGTATATTTTTTTCGGACTGACGTTTAACGGGGGTGTTTTCCCGATTCGTCAAACCTTTAAATCTTAAAGGTGTAAATATTCTGCAAATTTATGAGATTGACTTTAGAAACTTGTTGTCTTGGGAATTGTTATTTTTTTTTTTTTTTACTCGAAGCAACGAGAAGAAACGCTCAAGTTTCCTGATTCGGGAGAGGGATAACAACTTTAAAATTTATGAAGCACTCACTACTTTGTCTGAAGTCAAAATTATTTCTTGAAATTAATTTGAACATTAAAAAATATAATTTATTTCTTGAAATTAATTTGAACATTAAAAAATATAATTTATTTTTTGGAACACAGTAATAAAAAAGAAATATATCGAGCGTTAATGTAATAAATCCGAACATTATTTCCATTTACAAGTAATAGCATTAAAAATAATATCAAAAATAATCAACATTTAACTTTTTTTTCAGTAATTATTGATGTTTTACTGTTGAAAATTTTGATAATTTTACATATACCATTAACGTTGTTAACCCAGTGCCCATATGATTATACTCTACAACGGTATATACATGTTTGCTTAGTTTTATTTTATAATTTTGTAATTACATACATACCCAAGTAGCACACTTCGTTTTTTTTAAAGGTTATAAAATGGTTATTAACGTTGTAACAACCGCTTAAAAACGTTTAATAAACGTTTAAAGGTTATTTGTGCTACCTGGGTATCATTTAAAAATCAAATGTTACATTCAATGTGTTTCAGCTCAAATACACCATTAAACACGAATTTATGTCGAAGTGCATAAAGATGCATTGAAAGATCAGCGTAATTAGCTGAAATTTAAGTTTAATTCTTAATTAAACGGGCACGAGCTGAAATTTTGCTGTTGATTCTCAGAAATAATATTTTTCTTCGAACTAGCTCCAGTTCCAACAATAATCCCTCTTTTAGCAACAGCACTTATTCGTTTGAAATTACTGTTAGTTTCTATGTTTACTTGATACTAAAATTTCCGATTTCATTACAAATATTTTATTTGAAAGTTCTATTATGTCATTGGCCTATCTATTTATTTAATTTAGATCTTCAACAATAGAGCTTAGGTTAGACACGTAGAACGGGAAATTCATTTTTTGCTTTAATCTTAATCGGGAAAAATGCGAATAGTGTAATAATGAAACGATTTTTAAAATAGGTAGCAATAAAAAAAGCATCTCGATATTTTTGACGCAAAAATTATTTGCCCTCGACAGCCCGTCATCGACATGTAACGTCTAGTCTGACATATTTTTTTTTAAAAAAGGCCTTTAAGGACTTGGGACATTGGTCGCCCAATTTCTCCGTATGCATGTACACTGTTAAAACTACAGGTTGCACAATGCATATGGCACTTAAGGGTGACACGTTGTAGCACCAATTGCACCCCTGAAGGGTGCCACTTGACTACCCATGGCACCCTTGAAGGCGCCATGTGGCTCCATGAGGCATCCTATGGGGACCTTATGGCACCCAAAGGGTTGGGTAGCGAAACGAATGGCACCTTCAAGGGTTCCATAGGAAGTGGCATCCTTCAGTGTGTGCCGCTGGTGCTACAGCGTTAAGGTGCCATGTGAAACCTGTAGCTTTAACAGTGTCATGGGTAAGGTGTCTACAATTACTCACTGAAGCTTGCTAAATTTAGCCAATTTACTTCGAAATTTCGGCTGAGTTTTAGACATCATATTTCGATAACGGTGTCCCGAGAGCAAACAATTTGTGTCGAGAAACATGTTCTACAATGCTCTCTCGATTGCTAATTATGTGTATTTATTTATTTAATTATTTAATTTTTACGCTTAGTCTGGTTTCGTGGTTACAACTATTTAGACAATACGCACTATTTCGCTTGCTATAGCAGCCAATTTTGTATACAGTTTTCTTCTATACGTGCGTATTTAGAAGTCATCAAGAGGTATTTTGGTTACATAATATTTATACACTTTGCGGCTATTCCATGAGAAAGCATTTTACCCTTCACTTGACAGATCTATATTTCATTTTAAAACGCGTTATAAGATTCTTTCTAAAGAAATCACACATGTATACAAAATTTCTCAGACACGAAACTTTTATTTATCATTTTTAAAATTTTTATTTTTAAACAAATGAAACTGTTACGTGTGAGCAAACTGTTACGTGTGACTTTCTGTGGAATTCTACACTATATGTTTTCCCTTGAAACTAACAGTTGTTGCTAAGCTTAGCATATACTATTTCTAAAAAATGCAGCTATATAGATTCGGAGAATATTTTACTAGACAAAAAGTTTGGAACTCTGAAGGGCGTAAATATATCCTTCAAGTGACAAATAAAGTTTATTTTAAAACGAGTAATTAAGAAATATATTGGGAAAAAATATTTTGCAAATTACTTAGGGGAATGTGGGGCAAAGAAATGGTAAAGTATTTTTACAGTTTGCAGCGCCACCTATCTAACAATATTTTAACTAAGTTCTTAGACATATAGCTGGTTCCTGTCAAAAAGTAAAGAGCTTCAAATGTCAAGGAAAAATATTACACAAGTCATTTTCAAAATTTGATACCATTATTGTAATATTCCTTTTTTTTCAAAAATATTTCTTCATATTATTAAATGATAAAATTTTTGTAGCTATCATTTTAACTATCAATTGAGATCTACTGATGTCCAGTGCAGTCTTTATTTAGTTCATATTAGTCATGTTTTGATTTTAAATTTTCAATGTAATTTGTCAAGTGCATGCGGGGTAAAGTGAATGAGGCAAAGTGAAATGTTTTTTTCGTTTGCTTATGAATTCACTTACTAAATCACGTACGTATTTCTTCATTTAATAATTTATTCGCATTATTTTACTTGTTAATTTATTTATTTATTCATTGATTCACTAATTTTATTATTTATTCTTTTTTTATTCACTCATTTCGTTTTTTCTTATACTTATTACTTCATTTGTTTGTTTATTTATTCAGTTAATTCCTCATTAACAATTTATTTGTTCCCTTGTTTACGCATTTATTTGACGAAAATTACTGTTACTTATCAAATAGAAAATGTAATGTATTTTGTATTGCAAAAATATTGTATTTTTCACCTTCGCCCCACATTCCCTTACTTTCACAAATTTTAAACTTTTGCAACTAAATAATATATATTATTTAGATCCAAATAAATATATATGTATAAATATGTATATATACAAACGTGTGTATGTGTGTGTTCACTGAAAAAAAATAATCAAATTTATCGCACACTTGACAACACAATCGCCTTTAGAAGCATTTAACTTTTATTAGGGCACAAAAACATCAATCAAACGCAACATCATTGATCTTTTCAACACTTGTCTTGAAAATAAAAAAAATGGTTTCTATTGTGTACAACAAAACGATATGCCCGTTATTGTACATAATAGAAAAGTAACACTGTAACTCCTATATTTGAAGAGAAAAGGGAAAAAGAGTAATAAAGCTACAAAGTTTTTTTGTGAATCTAAATAAACAAGCGTAACGGGTATCATTACGTTTTAGAACTTTACGGCTGGCCACTGAGGTGGAAAATTATAGGGCAGTGCACACGTGTTAGCCGTAGAAGAATGAAGGGCTGTTTGTTAGTTTGCGTGGGCGTATGGTTTTGAAGGGGAAAGAGAAAGTCGTTTTACTAACAAAAGAGGGAGATTTGGTTATCTTGCCCCAAGCTTGATGAAGTAATAGTTTTAGTTTGCTGAGTAGCGTTTGTGTTTGACACATTATTTACTTCAATTTTGAAATAGAAATTTAAGTATTCGTTTTTTTAAAGGAATATTAAGTTGTTAGTTTTTTATCAAAGGAATGAGTTGCTTTCTTAAATTGAACTCTTTCTTTTTTTTTCTGCTTTACCTTCTGAAGATCAAATGAATAAATGGTAAGCTGTAAAATACGAAAAACCAACATTTTTATTACACAAAAACTTACATCTATGTGTTTCGGGGTTACAAGCAACCCCTTTTTCAATGCAACAAAGTGTTAGCTTTAGGATTTAAAGTCATCCCAGAAAATAAGCTGCTTTGTTACAACTCCCAATGTTCGTATCATTTATAGAGCAGTTAAAAATGCATAATACAAAACGAAAGCACTACAAACATCGAAGTGCTTACGATAAACATTAGCAGCGAATAAATAAATTTAAAATACCAAAATGTATTCTACTATAATAGAACTGAAGACGATCCACGGAACTTTTTAGATTTCATCGAGAAAGATATCAACTGATTGGTATAGTTTTACCTCATGAAAGTGCATCGAAAATAAATCACATTTTTAAAATAAAAAAATAAACTTACGGTTTCTGAACTCTACAAGAAATTTTCATTAGCCCACTGTAATGCATGAATTATAAATTAAGACAAAAATCAAAACAACAACAGAAAACATTGCATTGTTCTACTTCTACAATCAAGCTGCTGTCGATTTTGCGCAAGTGTGAAATCTGACACAAAATTTCTGATCTGTGGCTCCCGGTCCTAAGTCTTCTAGGCCTTTATGAAGAAAATTTATCGATAAAACTACTAATAAAGTAACTTGTTTCCAAGAGCCAATTCATTCAGTTTACGTGTGCATTTGTTCAGTCAGTTCCCAGCAGTCAAACACAATAATGTAACATTTCTTGGAAAAGCATAAATATTGCAAACTTTCGTTTATCCGCGGAATAGAGAATACCGAAAAATAGAAAAGTACACTATACCAGTGTATACAATAGGTAAAAAAAACAACGTTCACAAGTACATTTCAATTCTAGCTAAAAACTACGATATTGAAAGCTGAAAATATAATAATACACTCATACGTTTAAAGAAAAACATAACCATAACGTTAACACATACCTTAAATTTTTGCAGGAAACAAATCAGTTACTTTTGTTTTTCGCTTTAAATATGGATTTGGAATTAATCTTTTCAATAGCATCTTGTCACAAATCGATTTATAATTTTGCTCCTCCAAATGTTTACGAAGTCCGTCGACGTGAGTGAGAGTTACATCGTAGCCGATTTTAAAATGCGCGCTACCGGGGCTAGATAAAAAATGGGTGCATTTTTTACATTCAATGAATCACCGACGTTAAAAAAAATAATAAAATGCGAAAGACCAGCGGATAATTGGAGTTTACTGTACCTTTAAAATAAAACACAGTCCAATCCCGTAAATTATCTATGACAGCGCTATTTTTTTTTTTTGTTCGAAGACAATTAAAACTCATGCCTCGGAAAAAAGACATTTTAATCTGCCTGTAAGCTTTACTAGAAAAAGTGGTTTCATTGCTGGCTGAAAATGAAAACCCTGTTTTTTAAATCAAAACTACAAATAAATCGATAGCCAGATTGTCAACAAAAACGCATTGACGTAACTGCCTCGTTGACTGTACATAGCATAACAGAAACTTGGATATACTTCCTTGCATGGAACCAGAATTGTGATTTACTCACTTACTAGCTTACTAGTTTAGAGTAAATGATTACGATTCTTTCGCAACATTATCATAAATATGTTGCTTGCATGAAAATTTTAATTCAACATTTGGTGCAAAAGACGCAATGTTGCGTATGTATTCACGAAATTTAAATTTTCTTCAAAATTGGACGCGATCGTTAGCGTCAAAGTATCTTCGGAACTATTGTATTCCGGTTTTGGCACAAACTATGCAAGATTGCTCGTTAGTGATGTGAAGACGTATAATTTAAATCTGAATAAAAGTGGTATTAAAATAAAAAAAAAAGACTGCGAAACAAGCCTTGCCAACGACTAAGAACTGAGTTTAAAAAACAGTTCGGGAATTTAAAAAAAATTAAGGGTGCGTAAAAGGCGGTTGTGAGTGGAAGGTAATTTAAGTGAAAAACGGTTTTCAACCTAGCAATTACCTTCAAGTTGTGAAAGAAAATTACCAAACTGAAATGGAACTGAAGCTGCAATTTATTCAAGGTTTCAGCACTACTCTTTAACCGAAAAATGGAAGTGTCAAAAGAACAATCCGTAAACTACGTTGGCAAATGAGTAGGAGGTATATAAAAAACATGACAACTAAAGGTATACCATTAGTGTGGGCAAGGACTGCTAATTCAAAGAAAAATACTGCGCACTAACTACCTATATTTTCCCGAAGCTATAGCAAAAAGGCAAGGGACAAAAATTAAGTATAACTACAATTTAGACAAAATTACAGCACGGCTTTTCTACCAACAAGCATGAAGGCTTTCTAAATGTATGGGAACTCACACCGTTTGCATCAGAGATTCCTTGCAACCAGCTATAGCGAGAGTATGTTCATGACACGAAAATGTTCCTAATGGCGAATGGTATCCCTTGAACTGGAAAAGTTTGTTTTGAATATATTGGTAAAGATTAGTTATAAAATTTAAATGTTTAATGACTGAAAATGATAGGGGTAAATTTGTTTCATATAAACTGATAATAATAATTAATAATGACGGGACAAAGTTGCGTATTACAAAATTGGAAATTAAATTTGGCTGTTTCGGAGCAGTGCCGAAGAAGTAAGAATTTACAAACTTGTCCAAAATGTGAATATTTTTAAATAGCATCCGCATCTTGGAGAATTTTTAATTACAACATATTTCAATTACGAAACAAATATTTAAAAATATATTTACATAATCTATCCCGTATTCTCCTATAATTATTTCAATCCACCTGTTTAAAAAAGATGTTTGCTTTTAAAATTATAAAGCTGGCTGAGTAATCCAAACTTATCTTTGTCGGCTTAACAAAAGTCCGTCAACCATAACATCTACCCTATAAAAAGGCGTATTCTTCCAAGTATTTTCTTTATAACTAGAACACTAACTAGATTTATCAAAAACTTTAAACACAATGACCCACTGTTTCAAAATTGTAGAAACTTTGAAGAAAAAGTATCTTACAAGAAAACAAATATTTCTAAATAATGCTAATGAAACCAGATTCAAACAATAAATACTTCTGTGTAAAATATTTACGTTTAAACATCCTGTTTCGATTTGAATGGATGCATTTGTTTCTTACTATGTTCTAGTTTATTGTTTAAATGTTATTTTTATGCTGCAATACCTGTTAGTTTGTAATTTAGTTAGAAATCATTTCATGCATGAGACAACGTAAAAGAAGTAGTTAGAGAGCAAACGGAATCGGTTCTGCTTTATGCTCTTTCTATTAACTCACGGCTAGTTTCGTGGTGTTAAATTAACAAATAAGAAATATAGCATCTGTTTCAGCGCCATAAGATAAGCTAATTTGGTGATTTTTTTTCTTTTTTGATATTCAGTTGCTTTGATATTTTCTCCGCAAAATATGTCAAATCTTTAACAAGCTTTAGGAGTTTTTTTTTCAGCTTTAATTGCTGTATTGGTAAGAATATGTCGGTTATAGTTTTTAAATTATTAAATTTAGAGAGTGCATATTTACAAGCATAGCATCGGACGACAGAGCTACTAGCGTTTGTGCTTATATATTTAATTAATGAATGACCTTACATGTAAGATTTATTAAAAAGAATTTGCCTTTGGTATATGATTATTATACAGCGCGTAATTTGTCTATGCAGTCTTGTTAACAAGTAATTAAATTCAGAAGTGACAATGCATGGAATTATTCAAAAGCAAATTCAACTTGTCTTGTCAAGTGATAGAATTTAACTGAGTTTTCATACCTATATTTGATATTCAGAGGTTGGAATATATCTTTGAGGTTCAGATTATGATTTCTGAGTACGTAGAAATATCAGCAAAATATTTTGCGATATATAATTGTTTTGTCGTGTCAAACGTTACTCGTGTTCTTAGTCTATTAATATGCTCACAAAGAATCTTTAAAAATAAAACCACTTATTTTTTAGGGAACGGTACTGATAATATTATTCTGGCGTTGAAAAAGTAAAATAGTGTTGCGTCGCTTTAAGAACCGCGACGTTAAGCTCAGAACGG
The DNA here is from genome assembly GCA_038373865.1 of Uloborus plumipes. Classification (NCBI taxonomy): domain Eukaryota; kingdom Metazoa; phylum Arthropoda; class Arachnida; order Araneae; family Uloboridae; genus Uloborus; species Uloborus plumipes. The sequence continues at coordinate 118,286 of JAXGGA010000195.1, read as the reverse complement.
AAAGTTTCTTTCGGTTGCTGCCGGCGCGTGCCGTTCGTCTAAAATATGAATCTACCCTTCTTCTGTAACTAAAAAAAAAAAAAAAAACACTTGGGTGAAAAAATTTTCTCTGACTTTATCAGTTTTTTGACTGCAGGGTAAGAAACCCTTTAAAACAAAGTAAACCGCGGTACAAAATGCTCCCCTTGAACGAATAAGCGAAACCTACGTACCAACTTTTGTGCTTTTAAGAGTAACCGTTTAACCGTGAAGCTCATCTTAATATATAAAAATTACGTGTCCCTATGTTTGTGGCCAATGGACTCCTCAGCTACTGAACCGATTTTAACCAAATTTTGCACGCAGTTTCAGTTTGGTCCAACTTAAATGATAGGATAGTTTTTATCTCAATTTAGGACAGCAATATATTTTTTATTGCAAATTATCTATTTGGCTACCAGCTTTTCTGTATTCTTGGCTTCTATAAGATAAAATCTGCTGCTGGGTTGTCAGTTGCTTTGGAAGCAAAAAGCAATAGTGGTAACGATCAAGGATGTCGAATCGGTTTCTGGCATATTCGTCCCGATTCTCTTAATTTAAATTGTGCATGTAAGTATTATTAAATCAATATTCGGAAAAGTATTATTTGCTTACTTCTCCTTTACTTAATTCAATTTATTAAAGCAGTTTAGATACTTAACATATGTTATTTTGTATGTTTTAAAAATATTTTTCACTCATGTTTAGGTACATTTTTTTAGGAAAATTATTTTAGTGAAAAATATCATACCTTTTTCGAGCTTTGAGTTATAAAATATTCATATTGTTTAGTGATTTTTATGTCAGGTGTATTTAGACAAAGAAAGGCTCACTGCATTATGTGATCTTTTACCTATGTAATATTTAAATTTTTAGTGATTTAGTTCAGAATTGTATTTGCTAAGCGTATCCATCTGCAGCAATAAATTTGCAAATTATCGTTCAACAATACATTTGGTATTTACTATTCAAAAAACAAATTCTTAGGAGGGAAAAATGTACTGTTTTATGGTGCGAAGATTAAAATTATTTCTATACACACAATTTTCACCGTCACATTGCTTTGTAACATAAATATACACCTCATAGTTTGCGATTCAAAATTCGACTGTTTCTTAAATATCGTACCTTTTCGGGTTTTTAAGTTATACAATATTCATTTTTTTCTGATTTTGTATTTCAATTGTATTGTAATAAAAAAGGTTTTACTGTAATTTGTGAACTTTTACCTGTGTAATATTAAAATTTAGAGTGATTTTGCTCAGAATTGTATTTTCTAAACGTACCTCTCTGTATTCATAAGTTTTCAAATTATTAGCAAATTTTTAATTAACTCAATTGTTACAAGCTTGAATATAATATTTCTAAGTACTAAAATTTTATATTTTTTTGTTGATTTTTTGTTTCTAGCAAACTTAGGAAATTTTTGTTGGATTGTTTTCATATTTTGACCTCAAATTCATATTTATATAAAGTTGATCTCTATAACGGTAATAAAGTTTTTCGTTTCTATTGAAACATTATAGTTTAACCCATACCTTAGCCACAGCAACGCGTGGCCGGGTCAGCTAGTTACATATATATACAGTAGACGCCGCTTAACGTAATCTCACATTTGGATGCAAAGGATTTGATAACAATAACCGATTTATTATAATAAACGATAAACGTTTAGTGATTTCTGTTGATAATTTTAGTTCATATGCTTTTGATATCAAATGAATGTAGTTACCATGACTTCTGAATTTTCTGTTTTAATAGCTAAGGCATTTGCACTAAGTTTTTGAGTTCTTTATAATTTCAAGAACTCTTGAAAATATTTCCTGTCTTTATTTCTTCATGGCTCTGATATATCCTTAATCACCCTTAATCGTATAGTGGTAAATACGTCTTTCTGACTGAATTGCAGAAAATATGTTGAAAACAAAAACAAGGGTTTTTTGGGAGGGAGGGGGTTATCGCTGTTTTAAGAAAAATATCCTTAAATTGATAACAATAAACGAAGTTTTGATTTCAAAAAACGATGGTCTTTTAATGTATTTATTTCTACACAACCGGACGGGAATTCTGAAAACATTAAACGACTGATAACATTGACCGTGATCACATAAAGCGGCGTCCACTGTATTACTCGTTTAGAATGAGTCACGAGAGCCACCGGGAGAAGCTGCTCATCTTCCGTCGCATCTCGTTTCCCATCCGGCTCAGTCTGCGGTGTCGAACCGGTATTCTTTCTTGTCTTGGAGGATTGTCTCTCGGAGAAAGTACGCCGTCTGCACGAACAAAGTGACAAAAACGTGTCCAATATAATTACCCGGCAAAAACAAGAAAAACTAATTCCATCCTTTGCGGTACGACGAGACTATCACTTTGTTATAAGGAAGGTGTTTTATTTAAAAAAAAAAAAAAATCTGACCCTGACTGTGCAGTGGACTTTCCTCCCGAATGAAAAGCATCTCTCTGCTGGGAGTTCCGTTAAGTTTGAGGCCAGCATTTCAATGACAAAGCGGGTCCTTTGAATGAAGAGATGCCTGTCACGCTCAAAGAAGATCGCTGCTCCCCAAAAAGCAGCAAAAAACCGACTTACTATGCCATTGCCATATCACGCTTTAGAGGTGAGCACGGCCGACCAAGCGTGGAGCTCGGTGTCTGTGGACTTCGCAGAATTCCGTCTACCCTTTCTATCTATCGCACAAGTACAGGAGGGCTTTAGTTATTTATTTATTTACAGGGATACGCAAATGAAGAAAAAAGTGGAGCGTTCGCCTTCCGAAATAAATTTGCTTATCGAATTACCATTTTGATTCGGGGAGAGGTCAGAGCACTTCGCACGCCACGGGAAAACACCGGGCTTTATTAAAAGAGACTTTTTTTCCGCTCGGTAGATTTGGTATCAAATTGAATTACTTCGGCTGGCTCTCTTTTGGGAAATGCAAGAGTTCGTCTTGGTACGAGCTGAATCGGACGAAATAAAAGTCACATTTTTCGTAAATGTACCTTTATCGGGTAAATTGAAAAATGAGAATCTTGCGACACGATCCAGGGCTAATCCGCTATGGGCGGCAAAATGTATATCAGTTTTATAATGTCGTTGTGGAGTGATAGAATTATTTTTAGCTTGTAATGTTATTTTTTATTTGTCTTCTTTAATGGAGTTACTATGTTGAAGAAAGTATTGGCATGGGATTTGAAAGCAGGAATTAAAATTTCAAATTAAAAAAATTGCATGAGCGAACTATATGAAATTCAACAAATCTTCCTCCATCGTATTAAAATGCCTTTTATTTATTATTTATTTATTTATTATTTATTTATTTATTATTTATTTATTTATTTATTTTTTAATGCAAAATTTCTTATTTGTGTGCGTACGAGTTGAACCAGGTAAAATTAATCATTCTTGGTAACTTCTTGTATCGAGTAAAATTAAAAATGAGAATTTTGTAAGGCAAGGTTTAGTAAATTTGCGTAATTCCACTACGAAGAGTTAATTTTATAGCACTTTTATAATGTCATTGTGCAGTGACAAAACTATTTTAATCTAATAATGTTATTTTAATTTGCTTTCTTTTGCTTCTTTTATTTTATTAAAGAAGGTGGAAAATGAAAATTGCAAAAAATTGTATTTGAAAGCAAGAATTTGACTTGTAAATTAAAGAAATTGCTTCTCTACCTCTGGATGCCAGTAAAAAAACTTTTATCTTGTGTTAGTAAAATATGTAATATTTTGCAAATCTCTCATTCTTGCACCATAATGAGCTTTTATAGTTTCCTTAATTCAAGAGCTTCTCTAGCACAAACTCAATGAGATGAATTAAATAGGCTTCAGTAATATTCTTTACACTGACAAAGCTGTTAATGGCATTGCCTGATTTTGATCTTTTGGCCACTTGTTTCCTCGTGATACCTTATAAACAACTCTTCATTCATTTGACAAAAACATACCTGTGTCAATTTTTCTAAAAAAAAAAAAAAAGAAAAGCATTCTGCAAAAAAAATATTAGATTTTTTTTTCGACAGTATACCCCAAAAATTGGGTGGCTTTTTAAAAATATTCTGCTGAAAATTATGATTTAAATTTTCAATACATTTATTTATGCAGCGAATGTACTTAAACTTGTTTTGTTCAATCTTATATTTCGTTTGAAGACTTGCTTTGTTCTTTAGAACAAATACTTAGACATAGAGAGATTTTGGCGAAAACCTATTGGTCTGTTTCATTAAGAGAATGACTATTTGGATTATGAAAACTAATGTGTACACAACAGAAGTTTAATGAAAAACTTCTTGTTTTTGAAAAGAAACATTAGACTGAAATACGTTAGCTGAAAAGAATTGTCATATTGCTTTAGTTTTTTTAATGCAATTTGTTGTTCCTAGTTTAACTGCTTCCACGGGAGAGACTTTTGTTTGTAAATCATAAAAAAATTAAATTTCAGTTTTTGTGTATCATTATTCCGTGATTTTTTTTTAAAAAGTTTCTTATCCATGTAGTTTTCTGAATAAATTAATTAAAAAAAACACTTTAGCTTTTTTTTTTTAGTTTCTTTAGTTTACATCAAACATATGACTTTAAATATTTTAGATTGACTTTGAATCATGGGTTGAAATGTGTTGATAGAAAACTTTTATTATATATATATATATATATATATATAATATATATAAATACCCCACTAAAAATAATCATAAGATTTTTTTGAGAAAATGCCTCTTTTTTGAGACATTCTACAGATACCTCAAGATTTTTCGAAAAAATGATTTTACGCGAAAAATATCTGCTGACGTTTTTGAGAAAATTTTCACGTCGTTTCGAAGAAGTTTACTTGTCTGAAAATTTTCCCGAGAAACCGGTCGGTAAGTTTTAGCTGTGGTGGTGTTACAATCCATCTGTATTTAAAACGAATTATCGGGGGGCTAGGTTGTTGATGATAATTGCATGTTTTTGCATTATCAGCGAATTTTCCTTTAAAAGGCACTTTTCACGATTCTTAGATCGTTTTCAAAAATTTTTTTGGATTTATCTGAGCATTATCAGTTCTTTATTTTCTGAACAGCATTTTGTTTGTAAAATGTTTCCCTTATTTTCGAGCATTGTAACTGGAGAAAAATTCAAACATGCTTGACTAGAAGAAACTTGTTATTTTAAATGTGTGCTAATAACAAAAGTTTACGTTGAATGCAATTTGTCAATGTTAAAAAATAAATTTGGCTAATAGCTGTTTTTATTTTTTGACTTGAAAATCTTTGACAGTGCAATGCAAATCCGATAACTTTTGATGATTGAAACTAGAAATTTACAAATTCTTATTTCTTTATGCGATATACATTAAAATTCATTTATTTATAAATTATATTATTTTTTAAATTTGTATTATTTAAATTAAAATTATAAAACACGAGTACGGATTTTTACATTATGTTTATAAAGGAAGTCACGATTTTAATTTAAAACATAATAGATTGTTAAAAAAGGTATGTAAAGCAGTTTGAGACGTAATTTTTGTTGATTTGCAAAGTTTCTTTTTTCTTTCTTTCTTCTTTTTTTTTTGGGTGTGTTTAAATGGACATTCATGGAAAATGTTTTGTTCATAAACTTCTTAATCCTGCACATTGTACATCCGTGTAAAATGTATAGTAATTTTTAACAAAAAGATAATACGCATGTGTTTGTTCAAAAGGCGAAATTTTTTCAATCAACTCTCTCGTTCAAATATGATTTCCGGAGGTAGAGGGCAGGTTCTTGAAGCATTGGCTGAAGCCAATGCGGTCCCTTCTTCATTTACAGAGGTCAAAAAAGGTCAGGGGGAGACAGATAAACCAGTATTCGAACAATATGAGGAATGGCGCACTGGTGGGGGGGTTGTCGCAAAGATATCCCTCTTTTGTCTGTGGTTGTCGACTTATACACGCTCGCGTGTGAGATGACATCTTTCGTTGATCTTTTCAGCATCTACTATTTTTTGAACAACAGTTTCCAACAAGAATGCGCAATCAAGGTCAGTTTCATTTAAAATATTTTATGTATTTTCATTTAACTAGATAACTAAGAAAAATCCCGGCGTCTCTCTGTGGACAAGTCAGCCGAGTTGGATTTAGGTTATTTTATTTTATTTTTTAAATTTACTAATAGTTCTTGTTGCAACTTTATTTTATCTTTTCATTATTTTACTTTTAATCATTTATCACAAAAAAATTATTTTTATTGACATGTGTTTCCTAAAATTATTAACTTATAATATATAAATATTATGAGAGATATATTTTCTAATTGTATCCAATATGTTTTGTTTTGCGGCCAATTTGTTTCTTGGGGGAATGATTTGTCTTCAACAAAAAATGAAGTAATTTTTATGTATGTGTATGAATTACCATGCGGCAAAATTGTTAAAACTGAGGGGCCAAAACTGAGGTCAACAATGTTTATTATTCATGTATAATTATTTCAATGTTCAATTATCTTATTCTTAAGGCTACAGTGGACATAATTTTTTTTTCAAGTATTGATCTATATATCTAAAACTTTGTGTGCTTGTATATTTACTACATCAAAAAGCATAAAAAGAAATTAGTGCAGAAACAAGAAATACTTTTTTTGAAATTAAAAAAAAAAATTTTAACAAAATTTCAAATTGCTCCATAAGTCACAATTTTTTTTTCAAACTTTGAATTTCTACTTAATTTCGAATCATTAGGCATGACTGCATAAATTTATTCATTGCGTGTAATGTTTTATGAGATAGTTTATAAAATATGGCTGAAAATGAAAATTTATGTGAATTTTTCAGTTAATAAGGCAACTTTAACAATAAAAAAGTCGAATTTCTAATTTTGCAGAACTGTAATGACATAAATTCATCCATAAAATTTTACTAGACAGTATCTTGATGTATTTCTAAAGTTTAGTTATCATTCAATAAGTATTGTGATGCATGGAGCAATTTGAAATTTGGGAATTTTCGTTTTTTTTTTTGTTTTTTTTTTTTCTTTTTCATTTTAAATTTCAAAAAAAGTATTCATTGTTTTTGCACTAATTTTTTTATGCCTTTAGATGTGTAAATATGCAAGCACACAAAGTTTTAGACATATAGATCAATAATTGAAATTAAATTATTTTCTTTTGTGTCCAGTCCACTATAACCTCAATTTTAAATATTTTCTGCTACAGTTCTTGAGGACCCACTACAGTTTATTCATATATTTATTATTCCTTTATTATTTGTATTTTAAGAAGGAAAAAAAAGGCTGCTAAACCGTTAGAATTTTTTTTCGCGAGTGTTTAACCTTCCCCGAGTCGAGTTTTTTCTTTTTCTTTTTTTCAAAAAATGAAGGGAGGGGGGGAGGACTTAAATGTTCTTAAAAAAATCACAAAATTACAGCAGTTCGCAAACACAACTTTTTTTAGAGTGGAGATTGGGAGAAAAAAAAGAGAGAAAGAAAAAGAAAGAATATGAACTAGAAAAAACAACACCTGTCCCCGATTTTTTAAAATGCTCTTGCTGATACTTGGAAGCATGATACTAATTCTCAAATAATTAACAAAATACTTTTAACAAAATTTTCAAAATAATAGCTAACTATTCTTGGACTATGAGGGATTTTTATTATATAATTTATGTTTGAAATATTTGACTCTATATGTATGCATAAATTTATAATTTCTGCGAACATTTAAAAAATAATCGTATTCATAACTGAACACCGAACGATTGAAAAACGTTGTAGTTTCACATCGGTAGGGCTAACATATTTCGTCTAAATTAAAAAAAAAAAAAAAACTCATTTTAAGGTTTCTATTCTTGATTAATACATAAATGCTTTAATATGCTTTAGTATCTGAACTAACTTTAAGTATTACATTTCATAACAGGTTTTCAGTGAACTATATATATAGTAAGTTATTTTTGTTATGATAGCATCTCATTGTTTGTAGACTGAAATGTATTAAAATTGCTTGTTAAGCTCTTATTTTGATGATCTGCAAGTGGAATAAAATCCAGCTTAAATACATTGTCAAGAAGATCTACGGAAATACAATCTTTTCGAGAAAATTTCAAATTATTTGGAACGACTTTTAAGCCTATATTTGTAAAGTTAAGTTAAAATTTTCTGAAAAATATAATTTTTGAGAAAATCTACAGGAACGTCTACCAGCAGAAAATCTTAAGTTATTTGGAACACTTCAAGCCTAATTTCTAAAAAAATTTCGAGAATGAAAACCGAAGACTTTCTACATGCATTCTACAGAAAATCTTAAGATCGGCAGACTGTAGATTTTCTTCGAAAATAGGTTTAAGAAGTGTTCCAAATAACTTGAGATTTTCTCAACTTTTTTTTTAAAGAAATTTTTGAGATCTTTTCTAGTGGGGTATGATGTGTGTGCGTGACAGAAAAGTGGTCCACGTAGTGGGATTACAGAAAGGTGGTCCAGTTATTGTTAAAGTGAGCGAATTTCGAAGTTTCCAAATGCAACATCTATTCTTCCTCGTGTAAATTAATTATGTGTATTGAAAAACCACAATTATCGTTAGAACGATTGGCTTATGATACAAATAGCCGGCGTAAAGCATTATGAAGGACTGAAAGGAGAAAGGATGAGATTTAATAAATTTGCACAACTCACGGGATTAGATAGTAGTGGAAGCACTAATCACAGAACATCAATTGAAAGCAGTACTTAAGAAACAACTTTAAATAAAAAGGATGAAAAGCGTGTTTCTTCAGTCCCGTGTTTAAATTGCCACCGAGCGACTCTCGTCACACGCCCAACGTTCCAAAGCCACTAGTGGTTTGTTTCATTCCCTGATCAATTTGAGCAAGGATAATTTTAAAAAACCGGAGTTAGTGCTATCAAAATATAATGGTAATATAATGCAATCATGTATGCTGAAAGATCACATATGCCTGTATTTACGTTACATGGGTGTGGAAAAGTTCCTGTAAAATAATTTGGATTTTGTCTGTGAAGGCGAATGATATTTAATGCACAGGCGAGCATCGCAGTGATAGTAATATGAAAAACCCTAATTTAACAGCGAAATAGTGAAGTTGTAAGTTTCGAATACCAAATTACTGACTAAAAAAATGATTACGTCAAAGTATATGCTCACAGTCCCGCAAATGTTTGACATTGCACTATTTATCGACGCAAATGAAAGAGTGGCAAATGCAGTTTCCAATGAAACACCATATGTTTCAGACTATATTGCTCGTTTTGATGAAATAATACAATGTGTCAAAACGTACTTTTCATAAGTACAGACTTAATTGATGCAGGTAGAATTAATATATACAAGTACAAAGTAATTTTCTTACTTCAAACACAACGAAACCCATTGTATAAATCAGAATATTTTCTTTGTTTTATTTGACATCTAAAGTGTTGTTTTAAGCAGTTCTGTTTTCAAATAAATTAATTGTCGTAGTTTTCTATCGTAATTTTTACCGCCCCTCCCTTCTTAATTATATAGTTGTATAAATTATAATGCATTTAAGTAAAGCTAAAGCCTACAACTACCTCAAATAGAAATATGCTCTAAATTGCGAAAATTCGTTTTTTAACTAAATAATAGATATCCATAGCTCTCAATACGTAGTAATATTTTATTCAATATTTTTTTACTCAGTTGTTTAACTAAAAAGCTAAATATACATCCATGTATTTAGTCATAAAAACATTATTATAAATGTACAAATTTTCTAACAATAATTTTACATTGCATAAAAATATGAGATAAAGTGCATATGTGTTTGTGTGCGTCACATATCATTCAGAATTTAATCCTACCAAACGCGTCGCATAAAGGGAATAAAATAACACGTCAGTGATTTGAAGTACACTTTGGAGTTCCCTTCAATCAAAAGGAATACAAATAATTCTATTTCTTCGTAAAGATTGAATAACATTGCAAACGACTTTGTGTAGCTTTTGTATAATACTAACCTCATACCACCCTTTTTCGTCTTTCGCGCAATTCTTTCTTATCGCCTTCTTTATTCTCCGGGCAAGCACATGTTCTTCGGGTTTCCTTTCGGTTATGCCTCCTTGATGAAGAAGACTGCGTAGCTTTGGAAATCGATCGTTTTTCTCTCTTTTTTTTTTCTTCCTCCCCTTAAGGATTACCTTTTATTCTTATAGAAGTGTTCCAACTTACGAGACTCTGGAAGCCAAAAGGATATTTTGTACGTAAAAGTTTTGAGGATATACTTGGAGAATCTATGGTTTGTTTACTTTAGAAAGAGAAAAGTGTGAAGTTATTGGATAGGGAAGAGAATAAATAACTTATTCCGAAAAAAATGCTCTCCGAACTTGCTCATTGAAATTTTGAAATTTCTAAGCACACTTTCTTGAACTGGAAAACCAAAAGAATAAATTTTGTTCCTTTTTTAACAAAAAAAAAAAAAACTGTCAAGCAATAAAATTTATTTAACAGTGTATCGATTGATTCTAAATAACATTCATAATTTTTTAATTCCATCATACATTTGAATTTAATTTTTTTTCACATTTATGCTATTGTACACAATGTAGTGCATGAAGGGCAATGCTTGTAGTATGAAATGAATAAATAGCTTTTGTACAAAATGTAACATCAGTCAACAACATATATCAAGCGCAAACTATCAAACTGATTGCAGTCAGTTTACTAATTTGTGCTTCATATACGTTGTTTACTATTGTTATTATATATATAATGCTAGTAATAATGTAAAACATTCCTGATTTACCCACCTAATTAGCATATTTTGTCCAGGGATTACCCATTGCCAAACTTGTCACTTTATCCGAAAACGACCCTAGTATATCATTTTGTAATTTGTAACCAAATTTATTTCATTTTTATTACTAGAAGCAAAACTTATTCAATCACATTCTCCCAACAAATAAGGCAAGCCCAATTGCTACCTACTAGACTTTTCTACTCGTTATTAATTCCGTATTTCTGTTTAAATAACGAATATTATATATAATAATAACTGTGACAAATACCGTCACAAACTATTGGAATATGCTGTCTTGACTTTCAAGGAACATGTGCTTACCTGTCTAAATCGCTGGTAGAACTGACTGGAACTCGAATGTATTACCGTGTAAGAAGCTTGTTAAACTCGTATGTCGATTGTCAGGTTGACATGACTATACATGTGGAACAGCAATTTCGAAGCTAGTTTCGCTGAGACTTGTAATGTGGTAGGAATTGATATAAGATATTGCTGTTATTATTATTTAGAGCAAGAATCCGTCCAATATCTTTAATTTTATCTATACTTAGTTTATTAGATGGCACTTTGAAGAATTATTGTGTTGGAAATTGAAAAAAAAAGTTTTTATATGAAATTCTTATAATCGGTAGTTTGAATTTATGGATAGTGAATTTTTGTTGTTAGTGACAATGTAGAATCAGATTTTGAGATAGTAATTTTAAGACAGAAATTGAAACTTACTTTTTTAATCAGGAGCAAAGTTGTAGCTATATATAAATAATTTAGGTGCATTTTCCTGCTGCTTAGATTAATAAGTACCGCGCGTAAGGAATTTGAACTGAACGATTTTATAGATAAAACAAATCTATCATTGAAATAGTATAGAATAATCATAGAGGAGAACAGGGAAAGCATTGTGACACTTGAAGGAAATTTCCAATTTGTTCGTGTTTATCATAAATATTTCGTAAATATTTCAATGCGTTTTGAAATTTACTTTATGCGTTTTACTTTTTCAGTTAAATACACATTTGTTAAAATACTAATTTAAAATTGGTGACCTCTTGTTTAAAAAATGCTTATTGTTTTGGACCGGAGTTTTAGGAACTATCGGATGAAGTAGACCTATCTTATATAAAGCGATGTTGACAATTTTCATGCCAGTCATTTCTTTTATTTTCTTTTTCTTTTAACTTTAAGCGATTGTCTGAAATTTTACAGAAGTTATTGATTAGATACTAAATGCAAAATTAAAACCTTTATCTCAAAATTTAAAGATATTCAACTTTATCTGCTCAAAAATATCATTTGTTCACGAAATAACTAGCCAATGTTTTTTGCTTTATAGAAAATTATCTTATTTAATATTATTTAAAGGAACTGAGTATAGATGACATTCGTAGTTTATCAATACATGATGGTCGTCCCTAAATGATGTTGTACTTTTTTAGAATATATTAGATCCTCCTCCCCTTTTCCTTGTCACATTTCACACTGTATTAATTGAAATTTTTTTTAGTTAAAATTCTTTTGTTTCAAGCAAAGTGTGTAATATCACACTACTTGCTATCCTTCCCTCCCTCTTTTCAAAAACTGTCACAGTTTCACTACCTACCCCCCTTAAAGCGTGAAATCAATTGTGGATAATCTCATAAGCTGTTTCTATTTTAACATTATATTTAATAACGTATCATGTGAATGAATATGTACTGATTTTCTTATTGTTTCATTGCAGGTAAGTCCCAAACAAACCGACAAAACTGGCCTGGGTAAGATATTTTAAACTGTACGACAGTCAAATTTCACAAAAATTTAAACTAGACATTATTACAAGCTTAAAAGGTTTTCTTTTTTTGTGATTAAGCTTGGTTAGTTGAAGTAAAATGCTTGGTTATAAAAAAAAATCTCCTTTCTAATAAAGTTATAATATTTTCTACGGATGCTTTTTAATGCTGTTTTGAGAGTAACTTAAAGCGTCAGGTTTATATATCTAAGTATTAATTTTGAGAGTGCAAAAAATAAAAAAAAGCAAATAAAGAAATAAAATCCGTCGAGTAGCTTCCTTGAGTTGACACGTGTGTCTATTTTAAGAGTTTCGAATTATAAATTTTCTGTCTCATTTTCTGAAATTCATATTTACAATTCGAAAAGATCGTCAAACATTTCAGGTGTGAGTCACCTACTGAGCAGTTTGATTAATTCGCTCTATATCGGCATTACCTAAATACAGCAACTTCTTAGTAAGATACGGGAAAATATTCCTGCATGATTGACACTAAAATTTGTAGATGTACAATTTTCTATTGATTAACGTAATTATTTCGTCTAAAAAAATTTCTCTGAGTAAGTTAGGGTTTGAAAGACTGAAAAGGATGTTTGAACAACAGAAATCGAGCATAGAATTTTAAAAAACGAAAAATTAGTGTTATTTCTTCTTTTTGTTTCTGTGTTACTAAATTATTTTTGAAAATCTCCCTGGAAAAAATATATTTCATGAAATTGAATATTTATATAATCTTCAAAAACAAACAACTATTTTAAATGATATCTTTAAAGAAAAAATAGAAATGTTTCCTTTTCTTTTCCTTTTTTGATACAATGCGGTTTTGAAAATATTAAGCTTATTGCGTGTAAACCATTTCTCATTATTTTTAGAAACTAATTTTGAATAATATTATTCAAAACATTTACAGTTAAAAGAAAATAGAAAACATAATTCTCAGTGATTGTTGAGGATTAATTGTCATGGAGCAGAATTAACAAAAATAGCGGTTTGATTTGAGGTCATCAAAATGAAAATCTGGTTTTTAGAAACGCCATAGTGTACGTGCTAATACGTCAAAACGAGTCCGTGTTGCCGCAGCATATTAATTACATGCTCGGGACATATTCTTGGGTCCTATTTACTTCTGGTTGTCTCTCATTTTTCTTTTTCTTGACCGTTGATTTTAGACACGTGAACCATTCTTCGTTTTCATCCACTGATGAAGAGCATTGTATTTTGTAACCTCGAAACAGCTGTTTGCTGAGTTTTTAACTCATTTCAAATGTATTAATTTGCACTTGTCCACGTTGTCCTATGTTACTCATACCAATTACATATTTCAAAATACGGCTTTTATTATTACTTAACCTTGTTTATTGATTTCTGGGAAATACATCTTTTGTTTATATGGTAGTTTGGTAGTTTCAGAAATGATATTCAAAAATATGCACTTTTTGCTCCATTAATATCTTAAAACAGAATAATACATAATTTTAAGTTTTTGAAGCAAATTCGGCCGATATTTTTCAACAAATGCATTCTTGCCCATTTTAACTGCTGTAATGTATATGAACAATGCTTTTTTTTGATGACAAAAAATTGCTTTGTTTCATTCTGGAAATGCTCATTCTTTGACTTTATGATTGCATAATACGAAAGTAAATAATTAAAGAATTGAAAAATAAAATAAATGAATTAAAATTAAAGCAATACCAATGCAATTTGTTATAAGCTACAACGTGGTGTTGACGTAGTCCAGAAATTATAAACAATAATTACTTCTCCCGTAAGTTTGGAATGAATTTTTCTACACATTTGTGTGGTTCTGATAATTCTGTACTGGAAAATTTATAACACGTTTAGGAAATTTTTAGGAATGAAGCCTCCTTTTCGCGTAAAGTTTAATTCCAGTAACCTCTGTTTCAAATTTGAATTACACGGTTACAAAGTTAAACATTGCGTATGGGATAAAGGAAAAACAAAGACAAGAAAAACCTAATGCTGCATTATGCATATTTAAAGGTTGGAAATGCCGTATAATTGATATTTCCGAAATTTATGAGAACAATTTGCTTTATAACGTTTGCTCAGCCTAAAAAAACTGTTTTTTATTCGAAAAGAAAAAAAACCTTAGGGTATGCACATATATCTATCACAAGTGATAGTCTGACACACAGATAGTCTTTTTTTATGATGGCAACACCTTCTGGATTGCAGCAAGTCAATTTTAATATACACTTTTCACGGAACGTTTGTAGTCCCAGGCAGTAGGCAACACAGTATTTCCCAGAGACATGTTAATTAAAAAAATCTAGCTTACATTGAAAACTAAACTGTTTTAAAAAATAATTTTTGACGTAAAAATTATGTTCGATTGTTAGATTCCCACTGTTTTTCCGTGGGCTCAACAAAAACTAATTTCCTTTTAGATTTAATAAAAGCTGTTAAAAGTAACATAGCAAATAATTTTTAAGAGCGGTTTACGTGCTCTCCTGTAGCCTTTAACAAATATAGTAATTTTCAAACATAACCGATAATAAACTATCCATTTAAGTTCACATTATATGCTTGATAAAAGTATTTTATAGAAATAAGTCAACGGGTAGCAATTTCACCGTAACATTATATTTGATATATTTCGCAAATGAGTGCTGCTTGAAGAATTTTACTTATTAATTATTATCCTTAGTTGCGTCTTTACTGTACACATCTCCCAGAAAACGAATTACTCAGTAAATGTTTCGGAAAGAGGTCGTAAGCTGAAGAAAAATTATCTTTGACAGTAGCATTTAATAGAAAAAAAGCTGTTTGGGTAATATTGATTTAAATTTGCTCATTGCGTTACTTTTCTTTACTAAAGCATTTTATAAAAAATGAGATACTTTGTAAATATATAGTTCAAAGGTCGCGCATTTAAGTAAGTTATCTTTAAAAACAATATTGGTGAGAGAAAAAACATTTCTGTGAATGCATTTATATTATAAAGTGTCGTCTAATGCATCGTTTCACTTTATCACAAACATTTAATCGGGGAAGAATTACAGCAGAAATATACGGCTCAAAGATCGTACGTTTAAGTTAAATTAACGTTGACATAAGCATTTGGCACGTGAAAAGCTTTTTGATAGATACTAGCTGCCAGGGCAGCTAGATTAGCTTCCTGCGGCATGTTGATGCATAACGTCCCCCCTCTCTAACTTTTACCTCATTCTGAAGTTTTATTTGATATAATTTAATGTTCATTCGATTTCAAGACGTACCACGAACGTGGCCCGGCGTTGCACGGGCACTTCGTGCCCTGAAAGTAGTGAGGAAAATGTCAAGAAACTACTCCCCGCCAAGGCGGCTCGCTAACAGGCGCTTCACGCCTTTACTTTTTTCCTGTATAAAAAAAATCATTCGAATTATTGAGATGCTTCGCGCCTTCAAGATGGTGAGGAAAGTTTCAGTAAGTTCATCTCAGCCGCGGATCCAGAGTGGGGTCATGGGGATCATGACCCCCCCCCCCCTTAACCGACCAAATATAGCAAAAAATTGCATTTTTGGGACTTATTTTACGAAAAAACTGCCAAACCACCCCATTTTTGCACAAAAATTGCACTTTGACCCCCCCTTTCCGAAAATGACCCCCTCCTTAACCAGAAGCTGGATCCGCCCTTGGTTCAGCTCGCTCAAAGGAGAAAAAGCAGACATTGATACTCAGTTTTTAATATAAGTAGATGGCTCTTCAACAAATGAATGTTTCAAAATATTACAAGTAGCTAGCGATAAAAATACTATGGCAGGAATTCAAGTGAAACACCATTGCAATCGTTTCGTGGCGATCGCAAATTGCAATCGCTACTGGAAGTCGAATTACATTAGAATCGCATCTCGTAGCGATTGCAACGTATCCAAATTTGGGAATTTGCGATTGCATTGGTGAGTTGCGATCGTCCTTGTTTCACTTGAATTCCTGCCTTTGTAAGTCGCCCGCTTATGAGTTTCGTGTTTGATTTAGTTAAGCCTTCATTCAAAATTCTCATTTTCATTTTTATTATTGTTTCATGGCATGGCAACCACGTTTTGCAATGCAAGAATGGATTTCATATTTAATCATTTATTAGGCTTAATCGCTTTAAACTTGACTACTTATTAATTGATATCTTCGCTAATTAAAATCGTATAATTATATAGATTGAAACTAATGAAGCTTGAAAAATTACCTATCTATCGGTACCTGGTTCGACTTTCAGTTCATTGGCGTTCAGGAGAAAGAAGCGTGACATAGAAAGATAGTTAGAAAGAAAGATAGTTAGAAAGATACTCAGTTTTTAATATAAGTAGATTATAGATTTAAAGTTTCTAATCATGCACCATTTCTCTTCTCTGCAAGAAATTCATTACAAAAGCATTGGCTTAAAATCCACACATTTGAGTGAAATTATGCTAAGCATTAGATAGGAAATAGTGTAACTAATGGACATTACTGCGGAAAAGTTTTCTGTGGATAAATGAAAATAAAAAGTGATGGTTTCGCGAAGTGAAAAATAATGACCGATCAATCATATACTTTTTTCATCTTGAAACCTGAAACATTGGTTACATTATGTAAAACAAGATAGTTTCAGTAATATTGGACTTGAGAAAAAGTTATTCAAGAAATTTAATAACTTTGATAAAGGGCCGGACTAAGCTCTAATACTCCGTCTAGGGTAGGGAAATATCTTATTCATTGAGGACCTCTGCTATCTGTACGCAAGTCTGTAGTTAAACAAAATAACACCCCCCTTTGTTATCTACTTAGTCAAAAAGCGCTTCGGTGAGTTTTGGAATAAAAGTTTAAATAAAGTCGAAACTAGTTTATAAATATCCATCGATCAAAGACTATCTTTTACACGAAGGATTTACGAGCTTATCCCCTCTCAAAACTCAGAAGTTGTCCTTTTTTGAAAGTTTAAAATGTGACTGAAACTAACCATGTCCCTTCTGAAATTTAATCATATCCCCTCTATACACATTTTCTAGATACGCATCTCTTAATGAAAAGAATCGACACGATTAAAACTTTTCTTTCTGAAATAGTAAAAAGATCCCCTCAATCTCTGCATCCCTCAAGTTTAAGATGTGTATAATTAAATGACTTGCATAACCAAAAAATCTAGCTTAATTATATTGGAAACTGCTTGTTACAATGAAAAAGTAGAGCAAATAAAGAATTTGACTAGGGATTTCTAGAGGACTTACCGAGAATACCATTCATCAATTAATTGAAAATTAATTGCTGAAACAACTGTTTCTTCAAGGAAAAACCAAATTATTTTTAATCATAGAGATACTGAATAACTTATTCGAATTTCATTCATCCAGCTATTGAAAACGAGAGACCTTAAATCAAATATTTAGTTAGCAAGTTTGTTTAGTAAAGTGCTTGGTTTTACAAATGATTCCAGAAAATGGATAGATGAATCATTTAAGAATCTTTAAATTTAAAAGTACTCATGTTTTATTTGCTTCATATGTGTGATATTGTTCAATATTGGTAACAGTAATAACATCTTCTGCAATAAGAATATTTCTAATTAAAGGTATTTCGGTATGCATAAGTAACTGTTAAGTGTAGCTTTAACCATCCTCAATGGAAAAAAAGGTAAATTTCAGTTGTATTGCAACTGTTTTATGGACGCTCATTTTATACAGTTCACTTCACTATTGCTGGCATTCGTAGTCAGATGAATTTATTTAAAAACCGATAACAAACAAGATATATATCAGGGTTACTAAAATCAAGTAGTGTGGAAATATTTTCCCACGTGAAGCATCATTGTTTAATATTTTGCAACGGAATGTTCATAGAATTATTGATATTTGTATTTTGCCGTGTGCGAGCAATAGTGAGACAGTCTGTACTACCGTTTCTGAAACGTAACAAGATCAAGATCATGCGAGTTTTTATTCATTTTGTTCACCAATTTATGCTTTGAATTCATTCAAACATATATATTGATCAATCCATTTAACGGATGTGACATTTTTGGGTGTATATTTGCACTTTATTCCTCGGCTTTTAACTCAGATATATAAGTATAAGGAACCTTCATGTGTCATAATAAAAAGCATTAAATTTCTGACTACTTTTTTTAGCAATAATGATTTTTGCTTGTGATGGGAGGGACGGTATGATCCCTCCGAAAAAGTACAAATCAGTTTTTCAAATGCAAATGTACTTTTCAGAAAGATGGTATTTTTTATTATAATACATAGTACCCCTTGTACTGAAATATAAGTGAATTAAAAGCCAATGTTTTAAATTCCGGGAGTGAATGCAAATAAGAGAAAGGAGGGCACATCTGAACATTTTATAATTTACTAAGATAGCTTCGAGCAAAAAATCTTGAAAAATTCTCAAGTAATGGTAGTACCATTCCTACTTCTTGGAACAACTTTTAGAACTTTTTGAGCTATTTTAGGTTTCTGTGGTAACAACTTGTTTGTTTTACCACGTGTTGCATATTTTTATCACTGTCTGATGCCCGTTAAAACATATTTTAAAACATAGGACAAACTTCTAGGATAAACTTATGTATTGCAAATCATTTCATGAACATTCAAGTAATTTCATGAGAAATTTTTTTATATTTATATTCTTTAAATAAAGTGTAAATATACGCGGAAAACTAACAACCGTGAAAATAGATTAAGCATTGTATCATTATTTGCAATAATTTATACTTACATTAAACAAATGAGAAGAGCTGAAGATTTTTCATGTGAAACGAAGTTCAAAATATTTGTTACGTACTAAAAGTTACATGAACATCGTTCATTCCTACAACAACTTCAAATATTGCTAGAAAGCACCCGTAGTTAAACACAGAGAATATCTCAGTACAACATTGCCTTATCATAAAGCCATTAAACTTAAATTTCTCTCTGTAATGCGCCCTATTCTTTAGAGTGGAACATACTTTACATAATTGTAAAACTTTTAATTTATTCCAAGAAAGGATTTTCAATTTCAAGCATGCTGGAAATTCATTTTCGAACATATTTCAGCTCCTCGTGGACGATGCAAAAATAGAAACACTAGAAATTAAATTGTTTCCTCCTAAATGAGTGCTTCAAAGAACGCAAACGTACGATAAGCAAAAGTAATTCTGTATTTCAAAGAGTGTTCGTTATTTGAAGATTACTTCCATTTGTCTTCCTACCAGCAGGAAGCTCAAATGCTCTTGTTAATAATGAAGCTTTTAAAGCATCAATTTAACATTTATTTAAGACTCCTACTTATCTTGAACAAGCATGCATTACATTAAGGTATTTACGTTTAAGTTCTCTTTGCGTAAGATAATAGGGATCATTGCATTTTCTACTTATAGCTTTAAAATTGCAATAAGACCCTCGGAAGCTACATTGTTCTTTAATTCGAAAGGCTCTATTTTTAACATTATCAAATACTTATTAGAGAGTTAGATGTAAGTTTATAGGTTGGTTCTATAAATATATAATTTGGCCTATTATCTAGAAAAGTGTTATTTTGCACATTTTTTTTTTTTTCGAATTTTCCCAAGGGGTGCGGTTAGGTATTTTTAAGTTGTAGTTTAGTTGTATGTATTGTTCTTAAACAGCAAAAGTGCATAAAATATCAGATATATATTTAGATATATTGAGGGTTAAAATTGTAAATTTGATTAAAAAAAATATGCAATTTTTTACGGTTTTCTTTTATTTTTTGAACTTATTTATGATGATTGTTATTAAAAATAAAAAAAAAAAAACATTGAGCTGCCAGTTACATCTAGTGGTCATGAAAACCTGTTAAAAACTGTTGGATGGTGATGACAATATTGGGGATCAAAATGTTGGGGACAAATTTTAACTGTGCCTGAAACATGATGAAAAAGATGCATGCAAGAAAGAAACTTGATTTCAAATTAGAATGCTTGACACCTTGAAAAATCTATTTTAGAAATCAATTTTAGCTGTTTTTGCTGTTTAGACTGACTATTAAAAAAAACATTTAAATAAAGGACATCTTATTGTTCTCAATAAGGATAATCCTCCAAATACATACCGACTACGCCTACCGTGGGGCCCAGAATCCCAGACCGCCTGAACGATGCTTAAGAAAAACTCCTGTATACCGGCCGCACCCTTGCGGTCCCCAACCACCGGCCTCCCCTCCATTCCCAAAACCCGCCTAAAAACATCTATGCCGATTGGTTCCTCTTCCAAACCCTACAAAAACTCCCCCCATTCAACATCAATCACACCCACAAAAGTCCGTAACACAAGACTGTAGTACTTTACATGCAATAGACCGACACTACGAATCAATCCTCTACTAACAAGTTAACCCCAACTTCTTAATAATACTAATTAATGTACACTACTTCCCAAAAAATGCCCCCCCCATGTCCAATAACGCCTCGGACAACCATCCAAACCCACCCCCTCCCCATCAGAACCACCCAACCTTTCAAACAGGCAAGTCATAATGTCATGTCTCTACACATTTTCTATCCGAGACCCATCCTCCCACCCACTTGCTTCATATTTTCAGATTATCCTATCCCCCCGCACCACACGCGCTGTTATCTCCACCACAACCAAATATCTTCATCTAGTCCCTAAAGTCAACCAAGATCAACCACAACTCACGAAAGCTGCCCCCACTCCCTCTAACCGACCACCCGTTTCCAATCGCCCTTCACTATACAAATACGCCACCAAAGAAACTTATCTTAATCAAAATCACACTTTGCCCCCACCAGCACAGTCCCAGCCTACCCCTCAGTGGCCCTAAAAGCAAAAATTTAAAAAACTGAAGCCATAAAACCAGAATCATTTTAATATTGGTGTTCATCCCTCCCACCTGCCCCATGCACAACACAGTTAGGTACAGGAAGGTCTATACCGCAAAACCAGCAACCCGTTCTCTCACAGTCACCTATAGCAATCCACATAAACGAGTACCATTCCCCACCCTTCCCCCAGCCCCCAAAATATCCCCTGCCATCCGGCATACTCCCCCTGCCCCAAGCTAAAATAATATCCCTACGTCCAAGAACAACACTAGTGGACTCCAAAAAACCCGCGCATACCAAAACCCATCCCCCCTACCAGTTGCCATAAGACCCAAGGCCCTCCATTACATGCGCCGCCTAAAAGTCAATAATAACATGGTCATAAGAGACCTCTTAAGATCATATATTCATTACCGCCAGTATGCATTACCGATGTTAACAAACAACCCTTATTGCAAAAAAGAACAACCAACCCACGCTCCTAAATTCGTTACTCCCTCGATGTGCACCCCGCAGCCCCTTAGTTCCCTCTATAATTAAAGGGACAAAAATGATATTCACCCCCTCTCAAGGGTCCCCCACCTTACCTCCCAAAATTCCCCTTCCCCCCAAACACAGTCATTCCCAATACATAAGTACACGTCATCAGCCATTGTCCCCTCATACCAGGCTTATACCACCAGTTAACGCAGCTCAAAACCTACCAACCCACCTCCATCCACCCACCACCCACAAATTACTACGGACTTGATGAACAACCCCCAACATCCCCCCTCCCCTCATCCCCGAATAAACCCGTCCATCCAAGCAACATCTTCACAATTCCCAGTAACCCCCCTGGACTTATACTTCCAAGCTCAATTTCCCAGATGATAGCCTGGCTACAATCACCCCAAAATCCCCTAACAAAACCCCTAATTAGCCGTATCACCCAAAAACCCTCTAAACACCTCACAAACAGCCATAAACCCCCCCTAACCATCAAAATTATTTCGACGCAGCCGCCGAAACAATTCTATTATTTATCATAGTGTCAGAAATTGTTAGAATATCGACTGTAGGTGCCACAGTAGTTCAACAACTTCGAAGTAACACTACTAAAGGTATATCCAAACAGTAACTATTAATTTGGATTGGGAATTAACAGCTATTATAGCAGACGTTCAACTGCGTGAAGAGTTGGCAACTTTGTTGCAGGGGTAAACAACTCGAAGTCCCCAAACCGTTGCTACTATTGGTAACATTTGGCCAAACTTTTAAGTGCCGCATAATGCCTTGCGATAGATTTTTTAGGTTGCAATTAATGCTGAAGAAAATGAAGTTAAAGTTTGACCCCGTAGGTATTTGTATCCATAGTCCCTGCCCAGTAGGACGACCCCCTGCCTTGACTTGCTCCCTATGTACCCCAAACCCTCACGAAGCCTGAACAGAACCGCTTCCCACAAAACAAGCCAATCTCATTGCATTCCTCCAGACCCGCCCTTAAAAGTACACCCCACCATTAACATACCTAACCAAATAGAATACTTCCCAACATACCCACCTAGAACCTCAACATCCCAACAATCCAATAATATTGACGAGTCTAACGATAATCGCAAAACTCATGGCATGTTAAAATTTCCGGACGTGCTGTTAACCGTGTGCCAAGTGGCTTTAAGTGCGTAAGGAGTGAGACCCGATTAGAAAAACCAAAACATTATTTTAGGGTAGTGCCTGTGGCCTTTAGTACCTTACCAAAAACCAGTTTATTTGATACTCCTACCAGTCGCCCCGGCCCCAAATAACCCTGCAAAACCATATATACCGCTTTATCAATCAAACACGTCCCAACCAGTAGCCGCCAAACATCCGCAAGAGACAATTTCATACGAACCGCCCTCACCCCCCGCCCCCCCACTCCACAGCGCCTCCCCACCCCCTCTCCGCCTGCCCCCTAATAACAATCCTCCTTACACCCCCCCCCTCGCCAGGCAATTATACTACTAAGTCATCCAATCCCAGTGCCAGACGCAAGAGTCCTCCACACTCCACCATACATTTTGCTTAATATTATGTCCTTATGTATAACTACATCAATAACAAACCATTAAACCAAAGAACCCTAACCACATACAATCAAAAGTGCCACTGCAAATCAACCAAAAAGTCAGCAACAACACGTCCCTATCGAACAATTAGTGCGTCCTACGGGAATGCGGCCTAAGTGCGGTTTGTGCCGCGAAGCACATGCTTCAAAGGAGAAGTTTCAGTACACCGCATGAACTGTCTGCCAAGATAGTAATTTTAGGCAATTAATGTTAAATGATGTGACTTTTTTAAATAATCATGGAAATAATATATATGTATAAGTCCGGTGGTGCATGGAAGCTGTCTGGCTGACTCGATGCGCTTCTGACTCTATCCCGGTCTTGCTACCCCTCTATGACGTATGTCTAGGTTTAACAATTTTATTTACCTCATAACAGAGTACGATTATTTAGATGCAGGTCGCTACCTTTTGACATCCCTCTAAGGTAGACTAGCGTGATCTCCGCCCGATGAAATCGAGTCTCACGACCATAATCGCACCCTCCACAAATCTGTAGTTATCGACTCGCCAACCTCTACCCAGACGCGCTCCTCACTCTCGATGTACGCCTTTCCCCGTTAAGTACCCTGATTCTAAATCGCATTCTTACGTACAGCTTTTTAAAGTTTGATTTCATCATACATGTCATGCAACAAACAGATAAATCTTAGAAATAACCAAAATTAACTTACAAATGCCCTTGTTAACACCCATCCTCGAGCCCCACTACCTAAGTACAGTGCATATAAACCCTTGTTCAGGCATTCCTACTCCTACCCTATTCCACAATTTACAAATTTGAGTCCGTTGAAGACCCCCCCTACGATACTATCACAAGCAAAACCATTTTGGCGAGTAAATTTTGTTTACATGTGCTTATCGAAATCGACTTCAAGTAGGTGCATCAGCGTTTTAAAAAACGATGACTCAGCGTTTTCTCATGACCATAATCATTAATTTTTCAAGGACATAAAATATATTCAACTCCATTCCCATAGCTTAAAATTTCTACCGCTTTAAGTTTTGCTCGTAAACTTGCTGCAGTTTTCTGAGTCCCCTAACAGCTAGAAAAACCTCCTTTATTCTTTTATCATCGGAATTGCGCTTTGGGAAAAGTGGCTCGCATTATTTCTAAAACTTATCTACTCTTCTTTACGATATGGCTGGATTTTTTCCTTTTTCTTTCTTTCTCTTTCTCTCCTTTTCTTTATTTTTTTTTCTTTTAAACCACATTGAATCGATTTCCACCTCTTTGTGCTTTAAAATTTATGCCTCCGTCTTAAATATCTTAGTTTATAAGGTAGAGAAACGTGGGAATAAACATAAAACATGTATTTTTTTTTCTTCAGTTACTGCATTCGAGCTTAGTAGTATCAGTATAGCCTGATGCATTTCATAATTGTTTCCAGATATTACGTCAACATGAGAAAAAACAAAAATATATACTAAGACGGTCTTCTCGACATCGGACTATCATTACAAACAAGTCCTCGATACTCTCAACCCAAAAACCCGACCAGTCCCAACCAAACCCCCACAACGTACCCGTTTTTCCCAGCAGCTAAAACATATCCACCCCCCAACCCCACCCCGCACCCCGCAACCCTCCCCCCAATCCTACACATTAACCCTGTACTAATCCAGGTTGTGACTCAGCCCCGAGTCCACGATCATGTTCAATAACTACCCCAGTCTTCGCCAACCCGTATCACCCCGCGACCAACCTAAACCCAATACCAGCCTCTCCGTCCGCCCCCTCTCTCCCCCATGCCCCTCCTCCTACCTCTAAAGACCCCCCTAATACCCTAAACCACCCTCCCAAACTCTACGTCCCCCCAGACTCCATGAACCAAAAACCAGCATATTTCGAAACCCCCAATACAACATGCCCAGCCCTCCCACGACACCACCCCCAAACCCCCTTCCCCAGCCATAGCCATCCTCCCCAGACCAAAAAGTCCTACCCTAAGTCCCTTCGTTAAGCCGTGATCAACTGCTCCAGTCGAAACACGTTGAAATACACAGCCCCCATCAAGCTCACTTCTCCACACTACTACCCCCAAAACCATTACAACGGATCCATGCCCATCCTTACTCCCCCCGAAACACACCCATACGCTCATGTGGACGCACCGTCCTTCAAGATAAATTGAGTAAGAGAATAAAAGCACTAACCCTTAACCCCCAACTCCCACCCAACACACCCTACCCCAACCCCACGGTAATCCAAAAAATCACCATCCCCCCCCCCCCCACGCACTCTCACACTCCCGATCTTCATACACCCTTCTACACCCCCTATTCCCCGGTCCAGGTCCCCGACCACCTATTATGAACCAAACAATACCCACCAACACAATCCGGCGTCCCACAACCCACCCACCCTACCCGCCTCATGCCAAATCTCAGCCCACTAACACTACCAGCGATTACAAACCAGTCCATAGCACCCACATACCAACCACGCCATAAGAGAAATGGCCAGCCACAGCCCCATATAAAACCAACCAGAACGCTACACTCAGGCCGGCCACTCCCCATCTAAATTCGCCAAACATCCGACACCCCCGCCATCTGTCCCGTACCCCCGTGACCACACAAAACAAATATTACCACGCCTCATTCCGTCCTTCACAATCCCTCGCGTACCCCTCCAACCATAGCACCAATTCCGAACGACATCCTCCACTTCCCAACCCAACTTCAGTACAAGTACCTACACATTTAACCCAAACCCGACTCCACCTCCTTCCATACACCCACGTCAATAGCCATACCTCCCCATGTATTCACTATTTTGACTCCCACCCAACTCCAAACGTCCACAACTGGCATCACTTTTTTTTGTCCTTCAAAATAAAACCCCACCAGAAAACGATAAATCCCCTCCCCCCCAAAACCTAACATTAAGACCACCCCTAGAAATATGGCCGAAAACCCTTAAAAGTCCTGCGTCTGTATCCCAACAACAAAACAAACCCTCAAGTCCAAAACACCTTAGAAAACATCCAGACCACTGCCCCTACGCAAGCACTACTAGAAATAGCCCCATTAAACCCCACCTATACCGCGCCACAATGTCACGCCTCACCTAAACCGGCCGCCCCAAACCCCGGCCAACTCCATACGAAACTTAAACCCAAACTATTTACCCAAAGACCGAGCCTTCCAGTCCACACATGCATCCTATAGCACTCAACGATCCTCACTTAAAACCTGTCAACACCAATGTGAAGGAAGGAAAATACAGCCCCCATAGACCCAACACTACGACTCTCCCCCAGTCAACAAGATACCTTATCCCACCCCAACGCCCCCTCACCGTCCCCCCACCCCCCCCACCACAGACAATGAATATAACACATTTACACACAACGTAATTTTTCTCTCATTACCTTTCCATAATCTTCAAATTTTCCTCCCAATTCACACGGACAAATTGATTGTCGTGCCCTAACCCCTCCACAATCCGGCGGTCTTCACCCTGCTACAGAGTACCTCCCTACCTTGAGCCCAGAGAGGCAGAATCCCCAATAAACTAACCCCCCCCCACCATAAAGAAGCAAGCGACATTGCCGCCCCCAATTTCCTGAACCTTCCACGCATGGCATATTGATTTGCCATTTTTAAAAGAAGTAACAGTATAGGACAAGGCTCACACTAGCAATACGACAAGACCTTAACTCAGCCCGTACAAGCCCCATTTAAATGAGGACACCTGTTATAATGACAACTGTCGCCATTTTTTACCTTCTTTATTACGGATATTTATTTCTTTTGTTGGGTTTACCATCATTTGGTCCGAGTCCAAAAAACTCCCCATCTCTCCACCCGGCTACGCTATTCCACTATACCCAATAACGCCTACCCTTATCCTAATAATCACAAATAAGCCCCTCCCACAAATAACTCCCTAAGATTTGATCAAGAAACCGGAAAAACCCGCGACCTTTGAACGTAAAAAAAATAATAAAAACCAACAAACACTCTAAGAATCGGCTTAAAATAATAAACAGCAGATCCCCGCCACACCACATTGCCCTCAACTAAGGTACAGCTAAACCCTACTATACCCACCTAAAACCCTCAAAAATACCACTGTCCGCGTAAATAAGATAACCCAGGGTGTTTAATATCGGTCACCAACATCTGAATAACGCGGTAAACACACCCGTACCTCAGAAAGCATGAACATCTACATTAATTCCAAACCCAGACCGACCCCACCCACTATCTAAAACTTGAACCCTATTCCACTCTATGTCACATAAAGAAGTCAGGACCCCAACACAAAAAGCTCACTGACCCCCTCCCCCCCCCCCCCCCCGCCCCCACAATATCGAAAAAAACCTCAACTTCCTGCATCTCTCCCTGACAACTTCCACTACGAAAAAAACAAACCGCCAGTGAAACACGGCAATACACTACGCCCACCTGCCTCCCCACTCAGAAAAAAAACGCTCATAGCCTACCAGATCCGAACTCTTGAATCACCTGCCGTAGTGGTGTGGGCTGTTCCGAAAAAACCTACTATTTTTATTTTATTTCAAATTTATGTCCGTCTCGCTCGGCCAAGTTGCTCCTACATCCGTCCCACTCCGTCCTTCCTCTCTCCCCACAACACATCCCACTTTAAATTCACACAAGCCTCGTCCTGCGCCACCGGCCACCCCTATTGCACGGAACGCCCCCCCCCCAAGATCCGCCCTCGCTCCCTGACCGAATACTGCTGCAATAACTAACCCAAAAATGCCTATATTCCAGTAAATCGACCAGACCTTCACGTGCTTCATCCGACCCACCAAGAGCCCGTGCCCCCCCTCCTGCCCTCTCCCCCCCGAACACTCCCACCCAAGCTCGACTAACCGCGACTCGTCCTCCTTGCTCGACGCCCAAAATCCCCCCACATCCCGCCCCCCATCATATAAATTCCCAAATATAAGCCGCCCCCAAATATCTCACCCATGAAAACCCATTCACCATAAAAGCTGTCGTTGATTGGATGGGGTCTCCCCCCTAAAACACCAACATTCCCTCCCCCTCCCTCTTGTCACTGCCTCCCTGTTCTTCCCCCCCCCGATCCCAATCCCACACAAACCACACACCGACTATCCAATCGGGCCAGTCGCCCAAAAAATTCCCCCCACCGAGTCCACCCTCCCCACCCAAAAGGCTCAATAAATAAAACAAAAAAAATTCCAAACTTTCGATGAAAAACTTTACTCATCCCACTAAATACCCGAAATACCACCACACCTGTTACCAATGCCCCCCAATAATCAAAAATTATGAATCCAAAAAGAAAAATTTACCATGTTAACCAGACCAACCGGACTGGCTTCCTACCCGCCACTCCAACCCCGCCCCCAGCCACCAACGCAGCTCCCCCCTAAAACCCTAATGATACCGCGATAAAAAATTTAAAAGAAATCATTCCACCAAAAAAAATGATCCCCCCCCTACATACATAAAAAACCTCCCTATAGTTTCCATCCTCTCAGCTCCCCCCCCCCACCCCCCGTTTGCCGTACTAACATCAACAGTTGAGCGAAAACGCCTTGGAGCAACTCTCATTGGCGTACGACGGTGTCCGGACGGAGCAAATCCAGGCAGACTGTCACTTGCGGCCCGTGGCTACTGGCTCATCGTTGCCACTCCATCGGCCAACCTTCCTGAGGAGCCGACTGTCAGCTGTCTGCCTATATTGTTGTTTTTCAGTCTGCGTTTCTCTAAGTGTAGTAATGCGCAGGTGTACTATTGATTTAGTTCAAATCTAGCTGTTTTTCATTTTGAAATTTGTGTAGTCTTGCTGTAATTGATTGTAGTTTTCTGCTCTGTGGTGAACTCGGTGATTTAAGAACGAAAAAGTTAGCACAATTGTCGCGAGCCAAAAATAACAGAGACATATACTCTCTAAGTAACAGATAACGAAATATTTGGCTGCCGGGCCACTTTCGGTACTCACAAAAAGACTGCCGATCAAAACAAGCCGGTTCACTGGTGGCAAGGACATCAATTAGGTCGCCGTACTCTAAGGGAAGGTTACAAATTTCGGCACTTAGGATCGTCCCAGATACCAGTGGGAGGTACTAACTCTGTCCGTACGGCCGTTAGCGTTAGATATGGCCAGTTCTCTTCTGGATGTGGCCAAGAACGTGAGTGGCCATGGGGCCATAATATTTGTCTTGATTTATTTGAGAGTATGTTTGTCTTGTTATCTCCATAACCAAGATTTGTTAAAATCCCCGCGGTCCTACCCACAGGCCTTGGAATCTCCATCATTACCAGAAGACTACAAGAAAATTTCAAAATGAAAACAGCTCGCCTAGATTGAACATAATTAATGTACCCCTTCGCGATTCCTGACCTCGCCGCGCAGCGTCGATCCCCCCCGTACTCGTGCCTGACAGCCTGATGCCAAGGTTTCACTTGGACGTGCGTGCGGCTGGATGTAGGACCGAGAGCCGTAGCCCAGGCTCGCGCAGACGTGTTGCCATGGAATTGCTGCCCGAGACGTACTGCGCTATATAGAAGTTGTTCTAAGGCTTTTCGCAACTGGATGATAACATCGAACTGAAACCTGTGGTGAATTTTTTTCTATAGTAGGAAATGTCAGTCCTGTCTCGAAAAATTACTACGGGTTGTTTCAGCAAAAAAATTATTCATCTAAAACCAAAACGCGTAAAATAATATAGAACTTTTTTATATTATTATTTTGAGTAATTTTTGGGGTTACTGCGGCCAACGCGGAAGAATATTAACCGACTCAGAAGTACAAGAATCAAAGGCACAATATTTTAAGGCTATATTAGTAAACGTTACAGACACTATGTGCATTACGAAAAACATCTAATTCTAAAAAATGTAACAAAAAAATCTGCCAAAAAATTGATGTTTTTTCATATTTTTGGTTAAAGTTCTATCGGCCCTAGGGCACGACCGTGAAGATATTAATAGATTTCGATAATTTTTTTTCCTTCTTTTTTATCCCTCTTTTTGTCTTCATTAATTTATAAATTTTTTCTCCGCGCGAAACAATTGATGAAGAGCATATTTATTCACAATTTTTTCAAAAACTCGCAACACCGCCAAAAATGAAGTTTTTTTTTCATATTTTTGGTCAAATTTTTCGGCCCAGATGCGCGGCGATCGGAAGAATAGCAATGGATTTCGGCAAGATTTTTTTGTTTTTCCTTCGTTTTGTCTGTACAATTAGCTATTTTTCCACACTAGTTACATTTTTCGAAAACATCCAATTCCAAAAAATTAAAAAAAAAATCGCGAAAATGAAGTTTTTGTCAATTTGTTTGTCCGAAACTTCAGGCCTAGATGCGACTATCGGAAGATATCAACCGAATTTCGATTAATTTTGTTTTTCCTTGCTTTTTGAGCACTTCATAAGTTCGCAAATCTTTTCGGGAGCTATTGTTACAATTCTGAAATGAAAAAAAAGTAGTTTTTTTTTCGGCCCACCCTATTATGCAGTCTATTTTAACTTAGCTCGCCTGAATGTCGGGATACTTAAGTTTTCTTTGCCATACTTTCTATAATTAGTACTAGTTTTTAAATAGTTACTTTCTAAATAATAAGATACATGTCTTCTTATGATCATTTTTTCCTTTAAAATAACGCAAATATAATGAATACTGAAAGGACAAAGATTAAAAGTTAAGAAGAGAAGAAATAAGTAAAAGTATGCTAATGGCAATACCAGAAATTTGTCATCTTGTTTTTCTCTGTATCCCTTCCAGATAGCGAATTCAGGAGTGCGTTTTTTGTTTGAAAGGATTGCACGCGAACACGTCAGTTCCGTATTTCCTTTCTCCATTTAAATAATTTGATATTGACATTTGAACTGACCAAAATGGTAACTGCAAACCTTACATGCCAAAATCAATTCTTTACAGAACGGTTACAGATTCAAACTTGATTTGCAAGGGCATTTTTACCGGAGTTTTACTGAAAAACAGTTTGCATTGTAAAGAGTTGTGTTTTAATTAGAGATGGAACGAAGCGGCATTTGGCCGAAGCGCCGAATACCGAAGCTTCGGCCAACTAATGGCCGATGCTTCGGTCGAAGCTTCGGCTGGCGCACATATTGAAGTTTTTGGATAAAATGCATAATAAATTCCACAGAGTTTTATACTTTTCTCCATGTGTTTTAATATTCTTAGCGTTACACAGTACTGTGGCATTCTTAAATTGATTTCATTATAGTTTATTTTTATTTTGGTTGTTTTTTTTTAATGTTCTTAGTATTACAGAACATTTTCAGCTTACTGAGTCATTCTTAAATTAATTTCACTAATTAAAAGTTTTTTTTTTTTTTTTTGTACTGCTAGTACAAGAAAAGACGACAATACCTTTTTGTATTGCAAATTAGTAGTCTGCAGTTCAGTTGATGTTTTATAATAAAACAACTGATATGATCATGTATTATACCATAGAACTACCCAGTCTACTACTATTTACGTAGTGTTATATATTTATCTTAATATTCTTAATGCAAAATGCTTCAGTTTTTGGTAAATTCGAAAAAATAGTAGGGTAAAAGCACCAGTAGTCGGCCATTTAAGAGATCTTTTGTTGATCTTGGCTAACCTAGAACTTTCAGCTATAAATACAGTAACAAAAACAAGGTAAAACTTTAGGATGAACCATTCTGATAGTGAATCATCTACTTGTTTCAGAAATTAAAAAAAAAATGTGTTAAAATCCAAGCTGTTGTCAACACTAGTAAATGCTCCAGTAGTCGGCCACAGAATCATCTTACCTAAAAAAAAAGCAGAATCGCAATCTTGGCGGGCACACCATTCAAAATGAAATGACTCATTGCTAATTCAAGAAAAAGTACCCGAAACTTAACTGCCAATGGTTGATGATTGAGGATAAGTATATGAATGTGAATGCGTCATATCTGATTTTGAATTAAAAATGTACTATTTATAAGGAGTGTTATGTCATTGTGGCCGACTACTGGAGACTGTCCGACTACTGGAGCACTTACCCTATCATGCATTCTTTTTTACTTGTTTTTCATTCGCTGCATAAATTTCAGGCCGAAGCAGCCGAAGCGGCCGAATCACAACTCATGCTTCGGCCAAACCGAAGCTTCGGCAAATTGGCCGAAGCTTCTGCCCGGCCGAAGCTTCGTTCCATCTCTAGTTTTAATAATTATTAACACTTGATGGAAAGATGAAAAAGAAACATGAAGAAAAGGGAAGAACGAAAGAAACGATCATATGCCTTCATAAGACAAGTAGCAAGGTTAATTTCGGAATAAAACTAAAATAAAATGTTGATTAAAGACATTTAAAAATTTAGAACCCAGTTAAATATTTGGATCCAGACTGTTCATATAGAAATTTTTCTTTCAACTCAGGTAGTACGACAGTTGAACCACGGATTTATTTTCCATTGAAAAGAAAAGGTATAAACTGTCGTACCAGACGTATGAAACCTTGAAAAAAATCCCCGGCTCCAAAGGGTTCGAGTGAAAATTTCAACCTTGTCCTCTAAAGAAAAAAAAAAGACTTATGGTACAACATGGTGTACCGCCCAGTTCCTAAAGGTTAAATTCTTTTCTTTTCATTTACTAAACTGGAAAAAAAGAAAAAAAAAACTAAAGAAAAAAATCGTCTACAGCCTTTTTGGTACTTTTTCATACAATAAATCCAATTTTGTACAACTAAGCTCTGCAATTATTCGAAATGCATCATTTTCTCGTCAGATTAAATATTTTACATCGGAATTACTCTAATGCAATAATAAACCATCAAAAAAGTCTACATATAATACACCGCCAGCCCGGGCATACAATCGAGAGACTGAAGTTTTGTTCTTATTAGTAATCTTTAGTCTGAAATAGATAGTAACCGAGCTGGAGGAGGAAAACATCTTGCATTAGCTATCTTTTTTTTTTTTTTAAGGCTCTCTTAGCTTCTTTTCTGCCTCCATTTCAGCTTCTACATATTTCAGACTGATGAGTTCTAATAAGAACAAAACTGCAGTCTCAAGTAGTATGAATGAACTGGCGATGTATTACATGTAGTTCTATCTTAGCCCTGGCTTAGGGGAGGTAACTTACTGCTCCATACCAAAAAAGTCACTATCGTGTCCAAAGATAATCCTTGTTGGGGATTGTCAGTCAGGAATCGCCATAACAGAGCTAGAGGTTGTAAACCTCTTGTTGAATCTGACCTTCACACTGAGAGCTAAGTTTTCATTTAACACACTAGAGAGGAGTAATCTAGCATGGTGCAGCAAAACCTCGCAAGGTGAAGGTTACTGCTATGCGCATCGTATGTCACATTAACTTTTCAGTTTAATCAATTAATATGACACTTCATTAAGTTTATTTATTTGTATAATTATTTTATCATACGTAGAAGTTCAGTTGAATTGAAAGCAGTCTTAAGAGGAAATAATATATTTATATGAAAATGCATGTGTGTGTGTTCTTTGTGTAAATCTTCAGTTTCTGTCGGACCTTTGCCAAATATAACAAAGAAGTCCATTGATGCTTCGAAGTTGACATAGAGAGTTTTTACCAAAAAATCCGTGAAACGGAATAATTACGCTTGCTAATAATGGCTGAATTTTTGGAATTTTTGAAACATCTAAAGTGATCAAAATTTACATTTTGAGTCATAAAATTGCTCTCTTCTACTTTGACAGAAATGTTTTTCTTTTCTAAGGAATGTACGTTTCTATGTATGTAATAGACTATTGTTTTTCCTTTTATTAAAGCCTTGTTGTTTAATACGAGTTACTTGAAATATGTTTTCTTTTTTTATTTGGAAATTGACAGTGAAATACCGGGCAAAGCAGCTAGTTTCATATAAATGCAACTGAGAAAATAATTTGCTCTTTCTATACAAATGCCAGAAAAAAATAAATAATGATAAAATAAATCTCTTTAATGGGTGACTGAATTTATATTTTTTATTTACAAAAAAGTTGTATTTTAATTTTCCAGTAAACGTGATTTCAACAAATTAAAATGCACGTCAAAATTAAATCCAAAAATGATATTCTTAATAGTTAATTATATAAATTATATATATCTGATGATTCTACTAAATTTTATGTTGTTAATTAAACATTTGTCAGTGCTTAGGTCACTTTTAGGTTTAAAGGTTTTTTAAAAATAGCATCAATTAACGCTTATAAAAGTTAGCATTTACTAAAAATTAACGGAAGTAGTAAAGTAATTTTTTAAACGAAACTTTAACGTGATGAAACTAAACAATACAGTCAAAGTAAAAAAAAAATAATAATAAGACGACACAGAAGGCTTGGATCATTGGAAGTTTCATTTTGTACCTCAAATGTAAATTTATTAGAAAATTCGATTTTTTTCGTATTTTTTTAAAAAAATGAAATTTATTCTAAAACCTTTTTTCCCCCGTATGTATCCTTTTTTATTACCGTTTAATTTGATTATAGTAAATAAACAGAGTATTACTTTTATAAATGTTTTTCAAATGCTTGGATATGCAGAAAAATAATACCGCACAAAAGTATTTGATGAGGAATACATAGAGAGAATAAATCATAGATTTGTTCCTTTTAATTCCATTTTCAAACCGTTGCGTTGGAAACAATTAAACACTTGTGCTTAAAAAAAATAATGGGAAAGATTCGGGACATTTTTTTCTATTTCATTATAATAAAGATTTTGAAATTGAGAGTGTTGAGAAACGAAATAATATTCAAAAGTGTTACGAAGGAAATTTATTTGTGAAATTATCAGATCTAAAAGACTTTACTCCAATTTTTAGTTTCTTTTGTTTCTCGTCCCTTTGTTTCCGTAGTATTTCCGCAGTAAAAACTTTTTATTGAAATAATTTCCTTTGGAGGTTTTCTAAATTTATTGGTATGTATTCAGAGTGAATTATTAAACTCAATGCATTAGGAGCTTGATATTGAAAAACGAGAAATTTAGTTAGACTATATATATGTTTAAATTATATAGTATCACTTTAATTTTCAATCAGAAAACATGATTTTAGGACGTAATCTACTAAATACAGGTTTAATTATTTTTGTTAACTATTAGTGACTTTTGATAGTTTGAATATTTTTTGCTAAATTATATAAAACTAGCGGTACCCGCACGGCTTTGCCCGTGGTATAGAATTAAAAGTTCATTTGTAAAAAAATGATATAGCAGAAAAAAATACTCTATTTTAGTTATAATTCAACTATAATTCCTTCAAAGTATGATATAAAAATTTGGTATGGACCCTACACTACTTCCTTTTACGTGTAAATTTCTTAGTAGATGCCTTAAGTGCTAAAATAGTGCTTGGAAGTGAGTAAGATAACAATTCAAACATTTGCATCCCTAGTTTGCCACGAAACAATGCAAAAAAAATGTTTTACAATGATTAATCTCCTAAATATCGCCGATTTTAACATCATTCAGTAGATTTTCGCAAAATATCGCCAATAGCGCCAAATTGAACCCAAAAAAAATTTTTTTTTTCGCTAAATTTATTGCCAACTTGGCGATATGTCGCCAAATTGGCGTCAAACACTTGGTGACCAAAAAGCTTGGCGAGATATCGCCAAGTGGTCGCGCCAATTCATATCACTTTGGTCTGCATTGAAAGCCCTGATTACCCATAAAAGGGGTAAATCACCCCCTTGGGGACATTCGAATGCAACCCCAAAGATAGGTGCACAAAAATAAGCCAAAAGAAAAAATAAGAAAAATTTTGTTTGCTCACAGAAACCAACAGGAATCTTACCAAAGTTTAAAAGAAGAAGAAAGTTTTCTTTCCTAACTTCAAAAAACAAATAATACATTTTCCGAAATGACATACTTTAGAAAGAACGTTGCAATATCGCAATAAGATAAAAGTAAATATACTGAAATAGAATTGAATGCCAAATTGTAAAAAAGTCGCCAAAAATTAATTTTTAATATTGTCTTTCATTATTTATTAAATGCAATTATTGCTGCAAATTACAGTCCAACAATAAATAATCACATTGCAAAAGTATATTTGGAGCAATTTTTTCTTTTAAACTCAACTGATCCTAAAAATTTTAAGTATTAGTCATAGAAATTTCGTGCATTATTCTTCACAATGATAATAAAAACAATAAACATCGACAAAGATCAACCAGCAAACGATAAATTAAAAGCTAAATTCGTTCACTCAAGCCATTTGCTGCAATTTATATTGAAATAAATTAATAATGAAGTAAAATGTGTTTTGCAGACGATAAATTTAGAATGGTATCCTGTATTTTAAGGAAAGGACTCGATTTCTCATTTGATTGACAGGTGCCATCTTATCACGGTTTTTAATATTTCATTTGACTAATTTTAATAGGGCTTGGAGTTTGGATTGTTACAAAAACAAATACATTTTTAAAATTATTAAGGGAAAAAGAACGAAATAAAAACGTAACCATGGTAACAACATGAAAAGTTGATTTCCGTTGATAAAATAATTCATTTCATCTCTATTTTCAAACAAATTTTATTCGCGAGCAAAGCCATTTTAGAATCGTTTGGCTTGCTTTACTGAAGGTAAGCCTTGAATTTCGGGATTCTAAAAACAATTGTTACAGCTCTCCTGATGATCGTAGAAACTTCGAAAAAACGTCATTTTGTGCAGAAAATTTCAAGCTTTCGAATGACATAAGACTTGAAAATGTGTATGGAATATTTCTTCCCTATTTTATCGAATTTTCTCTAAGAATTCGAATAGAAAAAGAACGAAATGGAATGTTCGAAAAATCGCTTCGAGGTGCAAAACTACATGCTACAAACTAATTTTGTGCCAAGTGGCATGAAAATCGACCGAACGGTTTTGGCGCTACGCGCGTAACAGACAGACAGACAGAAAGAAAGAAAGAAAGAAGGACAGACAGAACCACCTTCCGCTTTATTATTAGTAGAGAAGACATAGCCAACTACAGTTTAAAATTTAAACACAAAACTTTAAAACAGTACTTTTTTTTAAGAAATAAAATAGCTAGGGTTTTTTAATAACTTGCAAAGATAAACAAGATGAAAAAGAAGTCCAGTACCGTAAAATGGGGTGTATAGGAACAGCGGGGTCAATCGGAACAAAACTTCCCGACCGTACAAAGAAATTCTTCATAAATATACTATTGGGTATTTTTCGCCGTGGATTTTTTTAAAGAAAGGTAAGATCATAGGAAGTAGGAAAAAATTACTTTCGTCAATCTGGCAACGCTACTGGCTTCTGAGGAGGGCTGCACGTGGAATGCTAGAAAACATCACGTTTTCATAGACTGCAAAACTTCATATGTATGAACAAAACTTCTTATATTTAAAAACTAAGAGTGGTATGTTTAAACTATACATGTATCTGAACAACAGAATACTACATTAGAATTTACATTTTTTATAAATTGCGTCATAAAAATGAAGAATTCTGAAAAATGCCATGGGAAAAAAATTTGCGGGGTGAATCGGAACACTTAGTTCTGTTGTTCCAATTCAAACTTATTTGAAGGAAACTGTTTGAAAAATCAAGATTCTAACCCCAATTCTTCTAATCAAGATAAGGACAAGGATTTATTACTGTTTATCCCTTCTGGTGAGCAACTAGATCTTAGAATAACAAAAAAATGCAGATTTCAAAAGATTTTTTCTCCAGGAGACTTTTTTTTACTTAAAATACGAAGGGGAAAGTCACATAGACTTTATGTAGTAAAAGTCCAGCACACAGACAGTGATGAATAAGCGAAAAAATCTTTCAGGACAATCCCCGAAACCCAGAGATTTTAAGAAACTAAAGAAAAAGCAGAGTTTATCCCAGGAGATGTTATGAAAAAACTTAACCCAAGTCACAATTGCTAGTTTTAAAGACAAGTACATATTTGTAGACTACATGAGTGACTTCCATTTATGTTAAATCTTTGTATTTCAATTCAAAAGCATTTCTTAAAATTACTTTTCATTTTTCATAAGTTTAAAATTATTTTGAATTTTGACAAATTATAAACGTCTACTGGTATTGAAATTATACATTTATTTGACAGTAATTATCTGTTCTTATTCTCCCCCATCAATATTACTCATGTTTGTGAGACCTATTACAGGTTAAAGTGAAAACAATAAAAAATTTAACATGTGTTCCGATTGACCCCTATCAGCGGGGTGATTCGGAACACCCATAATTTCCTATATATTTTAATAATGATTGTTCAAAATGATTTGTCTTTGCTTGGAATATCAAAAGTAAAGCAAGACCGAAGTTTTTACCCAAAAAATCAAATTAAAAAAATCTTTTAGCTGCTTTTTTTACAATCAAAGCTGAAAAGTGTTCCGATTCACCCCATTTTACGGTAGCAAACTTAGTTTTAGTTATACACTTAAAACTGAATTAATCAAGTTTCAATGTTTTAAACATAGTCATTTTTTTCTTTTGCTAATGGTGTTGTTTAAAATTATCGACAAAAATATTGGAAAGCAAAAGAGAGGATTTTTTTCATTATGAGAAATTTCCGTAGTCTAATTTACAGCTGTTTATGGGCATGGTCGACTCAGTGTTTCATCCCTAACACACAACATAACACAGTATTTTAAAGTGATTTTTATTTTTGATGAAGACTTGCTTCTTTTTTTAAGTGAGTACTTTTATCCAAGCAAAGCCTGAAATTTTAGGTTATAGTGTCATTAAGAACAAAAATATGCTTTATTTAATCAACAACATGCATTATAACACTTTTCGACTTTAGATGTTGCGTGAAATTTAGAAATAAAATAATAAAGTATATATTAATGTTATAAGATTATGATCAAAGTTTCAGCTGCTTAACTTATTTTTGCATATTTTCTTATCCATATTATTATACCACAAGTAGGAGTCAACCTGCATTTTATGCCCCCATATCATGTGAAATAGTGACATTCACATTGAAAATTACTTAACTTATTAGATTTATTCCCCACTTCGAGATAGTAAATCTGAAAGTGCATAACCATGTGTTTCTAATTTTGGAGAAGAGGTTCAACTTTGAACTCAATTTAACTCAAAAGAACTGCTTGGTGGATTGATACATTTTTGCATCACACCATCCATGTATTACTTTTTGCCCTGAGTTTAGGTATCCATTCTAAATATAATAGCCTTCCTTTCCATTTTTGCCAAACTCATGCACGAAAATATTTACGTTTTTTGGTCAAGAAATGTCAGAACGAAGATTTTTTCATATTTTATGATTTTTATAACTGTCAAGCAATCAGTGTATTCAGATATTTCTCTCGTGATATTTTTATAAAAATGTTTCTTTTCCGCGACCTCATAGAGTTAGTTTAATTTTAACCATTCTTACTTCAAAAAAAAAAAAATCTTTTCCTATTCATATATTTCAGCATTCTTTTAATGGCGTTGCTGTGAGATTACTGAAATAAAGCAACATTAGACACGGGAGGGGGGGAGGATATCGATTAGAGAATGCCACCTGAAGGCTACTTGTTGCTAAGGGGCTTAATAGTGTATAAATGCGTTTTCTGCACAGTTAATGACTTGTCTTATACAATGGGGGAATGAAGATAAATAAATATATACATATATATGTGTGTGTGTTTGCTCATTGTTTCCTTTCTTTAGACATGTGTTTTCCACGTCTTTTTTAACTCATCTCTCCATACAAATTTTATCAAAGCCTTATTAAATTTTTCCTTATAATCATCATTTTTTTAGATTCAATTTTTAACGTCACAATCTTTCTAGAAACTAATCATTGTTACCACTTCCTGTTAGTAGCGTTACGTCATTTATATGTTTAAAAGATAAAAATGAAGATAATACACACCTTTCTTCTTGGGTCATTGCCATTAAATCGTTATGAGATTTTATTAAAATACTGAAGTAGGTTCCTGTGCAATTTCTACAAAAAAATCTTTCAGGTTTTTTTTCTTATATATAAAACAAGGTTGAGGCGGTTGCGTTATGCAGTTTTGTCACAATCCTTTACCCATAAAAAGGCTTTTGTGATGCAACCTAAAAAATACTCCCGAGGAAAAAAAACACTCATAAAAACATTAGGAATTATTACAATTCGACAAGAAGATTAAATCAGTAAAGCGTTAAACTTCGCATTTTGACTCATTTATTACAATTTTATAAAGCTTAACAACAAAAATATCTTTGCAGAAAGCGTTCAAAATTGAATTTTAAATGTTCGTATGCTCCTGCTTCAATTTATCTTTTAATAAGTTTCATTTATGCATAGAATAGAAGATGGTTGGCGAAAAAAATGCTCCCATACATGCATATAATACTATTGTTGCAGCACCGATAGAGTATTAGGAAAATGCAGCAATTTCGGTTGATGTTTTGTGAAGGTCGTTGCTGTGTGCTACTAGGGTGCAATGTACTACCATACACACACAATACTAATACTAATAATATTAACAAAACTAAGAACAAGTACTTTTACCATGTTATCATTCTGTGGAAATTGTTTTGTTCAGAAATTTGACGCATTCTGATCTGATTATTATTTTTTTTTTTTCAAAGAAAGTGAGGAAAAAATATTTTTCATCTTTAGACTAGCAAATTAAGTATCAAAATAAATCC
This sequence comes from Uloborus plumipes, assembly GCA_038373865.1. Taxonomy (NCBI): domain Eukaryota; kingdom Metazoa; phylum Arthropoda; class Arachnida; order Araneae; family Uloboridae; genus Uloborus; species Uloborus plumipes. Next base: position 77,366 of record JAXGGA010000195.1, on the reverse strand, counting down.
TTGAATAAAGACTAACTTTCTGCTGCATTCAAAGCATTATATTAAAAGAGCTGCGTGAATACATTCTTTAAAAATATAAATAGCACTTTCAAAACATGTTTCTTTTTTATATAAAAAATATGTCATTATACTCAACAAAACTTTCAATAAGAAACATTTGAGTATAAATCTTAACAGCATCTTAAAACTTTTATTTTCCGACAGTTCCGAAAAAGGATGATTTTTTCCCCTATTGTATTGTATTTAAATAAATTTCTGACCCTTCGCCAAACTGCTTTTAATGAGTCGGCGTTTCAAGCGCAGCTTTTGTTTTATGATAATGAATTTCTAGCTGGCTTGTGCGCGCAAGCAAGTAAAACAAAATCGAGATTTCAGAGCGTCTAGTCGAGAGCAAAAGGGAACCACTTCAGTGGAAGAGTACTTTGTATTCATGGACATAATGTGCCACTTTTAACTGTTTTCACTGGTATCAGCTTGCTATCTGGGGAATTTCCGACAAAAATACCATGAAGTAGAATTTTAATGGGAAACCGGAAATGCGTCGGTTCTGGAGGAGGGAAAGGTATTTGCAATTCAATAAGTTAGGCAGCGCAGCATTGCTTTATTGTTTTAAAAATTGTTTAATTTCGTTCTTTAACGGTTCCGTTTGTTTTCAGATTAGATAATTTAGAATTGGGCTGAATGGGGTACAAAGTAGGAGGTTTTATTTATTTATTTTCGGTATTTCTTCTTTCGTGAGACTAACGTTTTGCAAAAATAAGATTTGTAATTCAGGGAGAGTGCAAAAAATTAGTTTAAATTTTTAAGAAAAATTTTTGCGGATATTCTCTACAGTTTTTAATCACAATTTTTCAATCAAATTACTTATTGATGCTAAGAAATAAAAAAAAAACATTTAGTTATAATTTGAAATAAAAGATTCTTGGTTAATTTTCCGAATTCTTGCCATTAAAAATTTATCTAGATTTTTCTATTTGGGACACTACTAATATAACTTGCAACGTTTTGACTAATACATGTTGATAAATAAATAGAAATTACCTTTTTTTTCCTGTTCAGTCCTGCAAAATACTCTTTCCCAGAAAAATATAAATAAAACATGATAATTCAGGGTTATATAAACACCGTAATCTTGATGATGTCTGACAGTTGTTCTTATATAACTAACATTATAGTCGCAATGATTTAAAATTCGAAAGTGCATTGTAACAAAGTAAAGAATGTTTTCTTAGTGACTGATCTGTTTTTTAGACTGATTAGAAGTAATTTTGTGAAGCCCTGATGCATATAAAAGCATTTACACGGGGAGTTCCAGGGGTACCGTGGAATCTACATTAGCTCCAAAAAAGAAAATAATGAAAATAATAAATAAAAGAAAAGATTTAAAAAAAACTCAAGATGAAACTGGGGAAAAAACTTGCATTTTAGTTTTAATACTTTCATGCTCCTAATCCGCTTCGAAATGCTATGCTTCTTCTGCAATTAATGTTTAAACATTCTCCGTGGGAGAAAATGTATGGAGCCCAATATTTTCTGAAGAACTCTGAACAGGGACGTCATTTCAAGATTTTCCAGGGGGGGAGGGGAAAGGGTCCAAACACAATGCAATTTCACTGGAAAACATAAAAAACCACCCCCTTTTGTATGTAAAAACATTGATTTCTCAAAGCCAGGGGGGGGGGAAATTGACCGCCCCCTGCCCCCCCCCCCCCCCTTAAATGACGGGCCTGACTCCAAAGCTCTCTGTACGCAATTGAACTTTAACTCTAAAACTCAGTGCACTCCTGTAAATAAGAAAAGTTACTATATTCACTGTCTGATTTTCTTAGGTAAAACCTTCAGCGCATTTACGCGTGCTGCAGGTCTTCTCTGATCTTACAAAAATAGGGGTGATAGGTAAGATAACAATAAGGGGAAGAATAATAAGAATCATTTTGATCCGTATCAAATAACGTAGAGCGATGCTAATTTCAAAAACACAGTTTAGATGAATATGTCAAAAGGATAGCAAAAATGCAAAGTTTTAAATTAAAAATTCGGAAAGTTCCCACTCACAACCCATCACTCTTTTTTTAAGTGAAATGGTTCGCGAGTTGCTAGGCGCGGTTTTCAGGGACGAACAGTATTATTATTTCATAACCGTTTGTGCATTTTTTACCCTTTGTTAATACATATTGTGAACAACACTTTCAAAGCCAATTTTTAAAGCGTCTTTTGTTAATTTTTAAATTACATCTTTCGTGAATTTCGGCATGTAAATCAATAAAGAAAGAATATTTTTTTTCTCTTTATTCTTGCGTAAATTATTTTCGAACAAATTTTGTGTTGTTGTCGTATTAAGAATCAACGACGTTACTGGGTATTTTGCAAGTAACAAATCCGAGAATACGAAAATTTTCTAGACTCGAAGAAATAGTGCTGGAAGAGAGATAGTTGTTCGGAGTAAAAATAAAATAATATACACTTCCGTAAATAAATCTGTTTTGAAGAGCGAACTTCAAACTCTCAAAACTATTCTTGAGTTGAAGATTCAGCACATTTTTTTAAAATGTTTTTGTACAGTCATTTCTTGCTACCAGTTTAAAGCGACTAAGTAACTATATTAATCCTCTTGCGATTTTTTAAAAATCCTTAACTGTTGCGGTAGCATATCTTATACTCCAGAAGAATTGAACTTTTACATTCAAAAAGCTTTTTATTGTTTATACATATGGCTTTATATGTACAGTACATGTATGTCACTTACGGTACTATCTCAATTTTGTATATATGTTACCGTTAAAGTATGAAATCCGTTATTTTATAGAATACCTAGTTATTCCATTAAATAACTGATCGTGTCGGTTAAAGTGTAAAACCCTCTAGCATTTCATGGTTTAAGTAGTTATTTCATAGAATAACAATCTGCAACCCGTTAAAGTGTAAACTAATCTATATCATATATATCGCGTTTTTAGTACAAAGTACTACAACCACCCTGGGGGTCCAGTTGGTTGAGTCATTACGGTGACAGGTACACGGGCCACTCGGAGAGTGATGTCTTCAGTACAAAGTACTAAAGTTAGAAATAATGTTTTTTGTGATTCCAAGTGTCATTTTAGTAATCCTTGTTGTAACAAATGATTTTATGGTACGTTTCCATAAATACCATTTCTACGCTGCTTGAATTAGATAAACTGCTTAGTTTTCATTTTAGTTGAAGAGGCAAGTGGATAAAGTTGATACGTGACATTTGAATTTTGCTGATTTACACAAATTCAAATTAGTGCGTGTTCAATTGTGTTAACTCACAGACACAATTGAATGGACAAGTGAATCAAACTGATAAGTGACAATGTGTCACACTAAGTGTAAATTTCTAGTAAAAGCTTTCGAAAAAAAAATTATCTTATCACCTTTATCCATGATAAAAAGTATGTTTTTCCAAAATTTTCACATCAGTTTTATCCACTTGCCCCGTCAATTGTCTATCATTAGTTGATTTATCGAATACATAATTATATCATTTCAGATAAATTGTTTATTTTACACTTTAAGTGTCTCTCATTAGATAATTTATAGAATATCTAGTTATTTCATAGAATAACTAGTTAAAGTGTCAAATCATTCACACATTACACACTTTAACAGACTCGATCAGTTATTTCATGGAATAACTAGGTATACTATGAAATAACTGCATTATATACTTTAACGGTAACATATATATTTAAATAATGCAAAATACGTTATAAATGTTGCTACTTTAATTTGCAAAATTTTGTGGAGTGCACTAGACAAATATTGTAGAGGGCATATTCACCTCACCACTTACTTTACAAAAAATTCACCTTACCAGTTAATGGTTGAAGTTCATTTTCCCCCTTAAAGAAGCACTAAAATAAAATCTGATGCAAACTACCAACTCGAAACTAATCTAGTTCAGAGCTTTCAGAACTTTTAGAACTTTTTCTTGTGCTGTTCCTTAATTTAGAGCAACTTTTCTTTTAAACAAATTCGCAATTCTAGAATTTCACGTCCATTTTAGTCCGAAATCTAGCATTATACAGCAAGCTCCAAAATACGTAAATGCTATAAAACCGTGTCTGTTTCGTGTATGCTATCCATGCCAAGATTAGGACGGAGATCCCAACCTTTGGCAAAGAATGCTTAGGGCTTCTGGTACAATGATTTTTATTTATTTACTTTTTATGGCACGCGATCAAAAGTTCAATGGAGATAAAGAAATTTTCTTTCTTTGTTGAATATATATTGTCGAAAACTTCTCTGTTTGAAAATGGGAGTACTGAATTGAATGTTAATGTGATGCACATGACTCAAAAAGAGGAAAAAAGGACACGAAACTAAGTTTGAGTTTTAGGAATCGCATTTGATGCTCAAATAAAACTGATATTACACATCAGGTTGTCTGAAATTTAAATAATTTTTTTCTCAATGAAATTAATCTCAGTCGCAGTAAGCCTTTAAATGTTTTTCCTCTTAAATTGAAGCACTAAATCCCCCCCCCCCTTAATATATACGTACGTATCTGTTAGGGCTTATTAATGTTTCTTTAACACAAAAAATATTTGATTAGTAATTTTCTATGCAACATATATGGAACTGTTGGTGCGTGTTGAAAACTGCTTACAATTAATAAATTCATTTAAATTGTAATTGTTACTTAAAAAGAGTGGATAATACAAAATATTTTTAGCATTAACAAACTAGTACTAAACAAATGTTTAATACGCGTGGGTCTGTTCCGGTTCCCAAAGAAATTTGCAAATTGTTTGATGGCTGATTTTTCTGCACAAGTCTTTGTTATCACACATAGGGTTGCTCATTAGCAATCTAACAATAGACAAAGACAAAGCTGTAGTTTGACTTTGTAGCAATTTGCTCAGTATTCTTATGATCAAGTCTTGACGTGGATTTAGAGTAATTTACAATCTGATTCCAATTTTACATATGGTACATAGAGGTATGCAACCAGTTAAATTCTTGGTAAGATATTTCTTATTATTTTTTTAAAATCTACATAACCAAAATATTAGAAGTGGAAATAAAACTAACAGTTGAATAAACATTTAACAAATAGTTCGTAGAATGTTGGTTTGAACTCAATAAATTCTTACACTATGATAGGCTCCTGCAAACCTAATCACATAGAAACTGACTGAATCAGAAGATATCATTCTAGCTTGATTGTTTTAGAAGATTTATTCTGTGTGAGGATAATATCTTTGGTGTTACTGCAATAGGGAGTGAGAGACCATTATCTATTTCAGTTAAACCAGCGAACTCAGTTATGGTGTTGTGGCTGATTTCTGAGATAGCAGAGTTCAGAATATTGAAAGGTACCTAGAATAACGTAGTCACAGTACAAAAACATGAAATATTAACTAAATGAAAATGCTGTGCTTGTTGATTAAGCCCTGTTAGAACTGCTGAAAATTATTTGCACTTCTGGACTCAATTGCTTCTATTGAAATACTTTTGATAAATGCGGAAACATTTCACCTGGAAATTATTTTTTATTATTTAACTTATTAAACATTTAATACCGTTAATACTTTTATAAAGTTAAACCCATTCAGATAGCCAACAAACCAATACGCAAATAAAATGTTTTTTTTTTTTTGTCATTCTTAAGCTATAAATAAGCACATTTCCAACTTAACAAAGTAATTTTCATCTATAAACCACAAAGTTATTTTACTGATTTGCGGAAAATAAAGTGCATAATTGGAGATTTAAAGAAGCAGGAATGTCATTTTTTGGAGAAAGCACGGAATTCTTTCATTGTTGTTAAGAAGTTAGTGTATTGATTGAACAAAAAAAAAAGAGAGAAAAGAAAAATGTTCAACGCAGTATATTCATTCCTAGTTTAAGGAATCCGTTTTGTACCATAAAAAAATATCCTACGACTTTTTTGAAACTGCTACCCAAAAAATGCAGTTGAAACATGTACTAGTGTTTTGCTATGTATCAAACAATTTAGCTGCTGCAGAAAATAAGTTGTTGCTATTTCAAACACTTATTTTATTATCAACACGTTATACTTTAACATCGATTCGTTCTTGATTGGATTTTAAAATGTCATATTAATTTCTTACACTTTTTAAAGCGGCTCCTTTAAGACGATGTATCTTTTTATTACTAATCTACCCACTATTAACCCACTAAAACAAAGTATTGGTGTTATTGTAGAAGAAAACTCAATAGAAGTTATTAAGCTGTCAAAAATTGCCTAGTATAAGAAAAAATATAAATGATCTGAATTCAGGCCCTTCATTTCAAGTTTTTCCAGGGGGGGAGGCAAAGGGTGCAAACACAATGCAATTTCATCGAAAAACAACAAAAACCACTCCCACTTATTTGAAAATATGTTGATTTCTGAAAGTCAGGGGGAGCCCCACACTTTGCTAGGAGATAGCTTGGTTCCCGTGAGTGGTTGCCCTGCCCCCAAATGACGGGCCTGTCTGAATTGAATAACAAGATTTGTTGTTGTTGTTTCAAATACAACTCGAGTTTCCTAGCCCGAGTAGATGAAATGTACCCGATTTAAGGCAAGATAGATACTGCTTCCATTTTTACGAACACCATTAAGGTGGAAGACAGTTTTTTTAGCTCAAAACACATGCTATAAGGACCCGTTTATAGGGTAAGCATCCATTCATAACACACTTTCACGCACAGAAAGGACAATGACAGAGGCGAGAGAAAGTACGTCCATGCTCAAGCAGGGATTCGAACTCGCATCACGGTCAAACGTCTCTAACCACTAGATAAATTGGCCGACATAACTAGATTTAAATTATAGAAACTGTAGAAAATGCCTGAAGGATTATATTATTCTGATTATACATTATACCGTCATATCGCAGAGTACCCCGATTGCGATTTTTGAAGATGAAAGGTTCTGTACATTGATAAAATACTACATGGAACAGATGAAGCTCGATCTAAACTCTTACGCAACAAGATTAATCTAACACACTTATCGTTGTTTTGATGTTCAGAGTAAAACAAAAATTTTAAAACCTTGGTGCCGAAAAGAATTTTTTCCACTCCACTCCACTGTGTTTGTCATAATTTTTGCTTTTAGGAAACATTTTCGTTTGGCATAATTGCTTCACTCATCATTTTGTGATGAATAGCTCATAAACTCTTTAAAAATCTAAACTTAAAATCGAAAGTAGAAGAATCCTCACCTTAAATATATTAGAAAGATTAAGTTTTATCTTTTATATGTTTGAAAACAAATTAAATATCTATTTTTTTTACTATCGTACTTATTATCATATGAAATATATTATAGATCTATACTACAAGTGTATACAGATAGGTATTATCCTCTTTTTTTTTTTAATTGACAACGTATTTAGCTTAAAAAGTGACTAAATGGCTAAAGTCTTCAATTCTACATTAGATTTCAAGCTCCTTTAACATTACTGCATTAGTTCACGCTTACCTGATGTAATTGCATTATGTTCAGAGGAAAATGTTGAGTTTTGTAAAATCGATTTTTTTTCGAATGCAATATTACTTTGCTTGTGGAATACCACTGTTATTGGAATTTGAAAAGAAAAGAAAGAGTAAAAGCACCCTAGATTAAAATTCACACTCATTTTTTTTTCTACTCTTTTTCTGAAAGAAATAACGGCCAAAGTATTATTTCATCACCGAGAAACCTGTCGGACCTTTACATGTCCAGTCCATGGCTACTGTCTGCCTGCGTATTGCGCGCCTGGCAGTCACGTTCGCTTCCATTTGAAAAAGGGGTGAACAAGGATAAGGAAACGCACTTGCGCTGTGCTTTCGCTTCTTACTTCCTGTTGAATGTTACTTCGCATTTCCCCCCTATTTTGAGGAAATCCAAAGAGACCTCAGGCATGCGCAGATACGAGGAAGGTTTTACGATAAAAGATTAGACAGTAGCTCTATGTATGAAAAAATTATTATCATTTTGCTTAAGAGGTTTTACTTCTAAATTGTAGGTAGGAAAGCTAATTTCACTATTCAGAGATGGCACTACCCTAGTCATTTTTGCAATTTCGATAAGACTTGAAGGAGAGGGAAAAATTTTTTCTGTATCCTGTACCCATGCTCACTGCTGAACGACCGACACACGTTTTAACGAGTTCATACTCAGCATCTACTCCGTGGGCATTTATAGCTTCTCGAGTCCAAACTCCTAGCCGCTTGCTTCCCCATGGTATCATCCAACACGTTTACAAGTGAACGCCCAAATTATAAATTTATAAACAAAAATATGAATCTTAATATTTCATTTTTAAAATGTAATATCGAATTTTTTAATAAAAGCGGACCTGAAAAATTTACTGAGGTTCATGACATTAGTTATTGCATTTATTTTATTGAATGTACATTTTTCATCATCACACACAATTGAATTACTAACAATTGAATGTGTAGATTTAATTTTCATTTGGTCTCTTGCTACCCCAACACTCTTAACCTTTATACAGACATTAAAATGTTTCAAAACCGCTGCCGTGGTCATTCCTGAATCTCAAATACCATATTGACTGCCAGAGAATCAATATTGCCCAAGTCAGAGAGAAGGCGAGAACGCAAATCGGCCACCTTTGGATTAAAGGACTAAGCGGAAACACTCGGAACGCTTCGACAGCTCGAATCGATTCGATCTGTTGGACCCCCAAGTGGCGAAATTCTATTCGGAATGTTGGACTCGGAGGTTAGGAATTCTTTGCCGAGTGCACGTGACGTTCGACTGGGTCATCGGAGATAAGAAAAATTCCCCGGACTAGTTGATTCCCCCGGTTTAAATTCTTTGCAGGAAATACATAACAGTGGAAATGATTTTCACCCCAATGCAATAGAGAAGGTACGGGATTTTTTTTTTTTTGAGTCGGAGTTTTGGTCGGAATCGCTGTCTTTTGATTAAAAGAATTGTGGTATAAGTTTATTAATCCAGGGGTGCCCACAGGGGGGGAGAGGGATTGTGGCGCCATCAAAATTGGGGGGGGGGGATTTCTTTAAACTAATTTATTTTTTTATTTACATTATTTATTATTTATCTTTTTGATTTACATTATTTCTTTTATTTCTTAATAATTTTTTTATTTGTTTATTAATTTTTTGTGCGTGTGCTTGGAATGTCTGGAAAGGAAAAAAAGCGATTCTATTCTGCGCATAATTCAAACTTTAAATACATTAATAATATATAAAAAAATAATAGTTATTATTTAAACAAAAAAATAAATAATATTGAAAAAAATTAATAAAATAAATAAAAGGGGTAAAAATAAAAAGCACAAGAGGGTTGTGAGAAAGTTTGGAGGGGAGGGGGGAATTAGCACCATTGAGTTTGAAGGAGGAGATGGGCACCCCTGTAGTAATCCATCAATCTTTGATATTTTAAGTAGTAAACATAATTTACCCCCCCCCCCCCCTGAAAAAGTCATTGTCAGTCTCGGATTTTTATAATATTTGCGTTTTTGAGTGCTAATTCTCATTAAAAACTTTTATTTATTTTATTTCTTTCTATTTCGAGATTTAGGTGAATTTGGCTTTTTTTTTTTAAATTTAAGTTATCTGCTTTTAGTTATAATAATAAGTATCTATAGTACTTTGAGTTATCTTGATAAGAAATTTCTCTTTCACAATCTAACAATGCATGGTCACTCAGTTGAATGAAGATTAGTTTCCAAATACAAAAGATTGTGTCTTATATTAACAAGAATAGCGGTGGCTTTTAAATTGAATAAAAATTGTGACTAATTGATTTCATTTTCAGCAAATATTTTCCAATTAGATCTATAGATGTTAAGAAAAGCTACTTCGGATAAAAAAAGATTCTTTCATGCAACGTTGCTGTTACGTAAAAAAATATGATTGTTGAAAATGTCAAAACGCAACTAGTAATCCAATGCATCTCTTCTATCTTGTAGTTTTATGAAATAAAAATTTTGAAGTGCATTAAAATTTATGAAAAAGTACTTACGTGTCAAGTAAAAGATTTCTTACTTCTTCAGTTTTTCGTCACTTTCCGTATTAATATTTATATCAAACGTATTCTATATGACGGACATGTTTCAGTTCAATTGCAAAACAGGGAAATTATTATTCTTTCTAATTGATGGCAGGTTTAATTGTATATGCGTTTTTCTTTTCCCTGTTTTTGACAGTTTTCGCCGCTTTTCGGTTTTTTCATTTTTGCAGCCAATTTAAAGGGTTTTTTGGTCATCAAAATAAGAGTTTTAGTAGTTACAGTAAATTTTAGAATTGGTAGTTGTATTTCATGAAATGCATTGTTGCATTTAATGTAAGTTCCCGAAACATACAAAATTCATGTTAGCTTTTCTTTGAGCAGAACTCCGCTTTTTCTGGTTTAAAAAATACTCTCTGATTTTTTTCGACTGTATATATCTATGCATATATGCATCTATGTCCAGTCATTTCTGATAAGGTCACTTCCGAATGTCTGTAAGATGGATGACGATACTACTGATGGCACGCAACTTTGATGAACTACAAAGCTCGCAAACGTCGAATATCACCAAACTGACGACAATCTGCTAACATTTTGTAATTTCACCCCAAATTTATCGCCAAAATAAGTCTCGTCCAAAATGATGCCCACTTGGCGATATTCCTCGAAAACCCAGCGACTTCAAACAAATACGACGCCATACTGTGTGAAGGGCCGAAGATGACAAGTTCGCTTTTATTTTTCGCTATGTTTTGAAGAAAAGATTTCATTAAAGAATATAAATAGTCTCCTGTTACAACACTATTCGCATTATTTGTCAAATAAACATGTCATATTTTTACCCCATTAAATAGTTTCTTTTTGAGTTTGAAAGTTAGTAAGTAAAAAAAATTCTACCTTAATTTGAACAAATTACTAGTTAAAAATGCAAAAATATTTCATTGGTATGGACACATTCTGGCGCGAAATGATTTATTCTTAATAATGCTAGTTATAAGTGACAAAAACAAGTAGGTGCTTTCGGTACTGTTACGATACTCTTCAGTTGTTGTAATCATGCTCACTACTTCATTTAGTGGCAATATTTATTGAACCTTTCTTGGACCAGCCAGCACTTAAGGTAAAAAAAAAAAATCCGACAAATTAAAATGATTGCATTGAATTCTATGAGCTATCAGATGTGTTCACTATTAGATAGTGATATTTAAATGTGGGCATGAAACAATTGCGAAACATTTTAATCAACAGAGCAACTTAATAAATGTGTCGTTATTTAAAATTTATTTTAAATGACATTGAATGCAGTACTGTTGGTACCACAATACTTATTATTGCTATAAAAAGAAAACTGCTTCTTTACCGTAAACTAAGAGAGACCTTGAGCCTTCGTGTATCTGATCTTTTCTGGTCGACTGCATGTAAAGCGGCCATTTTCGCTCGATCGGTCGGTATTCTGGTAGTTTTATGTTTTAAGTCATGTCATTTACGTGATAATAGAGTTGTACTTAATTTATAAATTTCACTCTTGTACGTTATTAAGTGTATTTAAGTTACAAATAAAGTGTTATTAAGTGATTTGAATCATTTCGCTTTAAGTACTATTTTAAAATTTAACGCTTGGTTTCTTCATTTACAGCTGCCTAAAAGTTATTTGAGAAACACGATATCATTCAATACGACCGTCAGACCAGCTTTTGAAAATAATATGTTGGTTAATTATTTTTTCCTTGTTCCGGAAAGTAATAGATACTTCTATTTTTTTTTAAATAGCATGATTAGAATAATTATGTTAAAAGGTACGTTTTTTCAGGCTGTGTTGATTTCTGAAAATTATTTACCCATAATTTTTATTTTTTTGCGAAAATTTAATATAAACATGTTTCAGAGTTACAAGAGCGTGGTTCAGTGCTTGAACATTGAGCTGTGGGACTAATTGCCAAATTTTGTCTCATTGCTGTGTTTATAATCTATGAAAAAAGGGTTATGTCACTCCAAAACTCGTGTATGCAATTTTTCCTGCATATATTTTCACATTTTTATTTTCTTCAAAGTCTATTGATTATTTTAACATTAATAATTCTTAGCAATTATTTCGACATTCATATTTCGAGCCATATTTAACTAAAACGAACTTAAAAATAGAAAATGTTTGAGCTTTAGGGCAATAAATAATATAGTATAAAAATAGACAAAATGATTATAAGTTTAATAAATGAATTGCAAAAAAAAAAAAAAAAAACTTTCAGTGTACATCACATTTTTCAAAATTTTGAGGTAGCCTCAAAATTTTCGAGTTGTACCGTACCAAGTGCGGTCGCTCGTTGGTAATCTAATTTTCCCATTAGCTACCAGTTTTTGTTGGCTCTCTTTGCTCTATAAGAGGAGTTTGCCTCCAGCTCGTTTAATTCCTATACCATGCTGATGAGTGCATAATAAGCACGAAACTGCAACTAGTGTGAGCTGAGTGCATAATAAACCGAAACTTCCAACATAGTTGGAATAAACGAGCTGGCGGTGTATTGCATAATTATTTCAGCTTTCATATTTCTAACCACATTTAGCTAATACTGACGTAAAAATTGAACAGGTTTCGATCACTATGGCAATAAGTAATACAATTTTAAAATGGACGAAACAGTTATAAGTTAAAAAAATTAACTGCAAAAAAAGTTCAGTGTTTTAGGACAACCTAAATGAATGTCATTCGTCCGGGCTCTAATTATAGAGTAGAGAACTGTTTAATTTAGGTCTCAACTGTTTTTACCACTTCATCGCCATTTGAGCCCCAGCACTTTAGTATCATGTAATCCCGCCTCAGTTGGCCGTATACGTGAGGGAGCATATTTTCCTGCATATATTTTAATACTTTCATATTCCTCAAACTGAACTGATTGTTTCAACATTAATAAGTCCAAGCAATTTTTTCGTACTTCATATTCCTAACCATATTTAACCAAAACTGACGTAAAATGGAACAGATTTTGAGCAGAAGGGTAATAAATAATATAATTTAAAAATAAACGAACTGATTATAAGTTAAATAAATAAATTTCAAAAAAAAAAAAAACTTTCAGTGCATAAGGACTAACCTAAATGAATGTCATTTGTCCTGGCTCTAATTATAGAGTCGAGAACTATTTAATTTGGGTCTCAACTGTTTTTACCACTTCATCGCCATTTGAGCCCCAGCACTTTACTATCAGGTAATCCCGCCTCAGTTGGCCGGATACGTGAGGGAGCCGCCCTGTCTGCGATGGAAGGGCGGGGTCAGGACTCGGCCGATCCGGCAGCCAGACAGTCGGGAGCCCGGACAGGGCCGCCGCGTGGATAGAGGCTGCGGGAAATTAAAAGGAAAGGAGGTGGGATGCGTCGGGAAAGGTACTGGAGATCGTTTGAATGGAGATTAGATTCGAGATGGAGCTGGAAAGGTTTATTTGCATCGTTTGGGAGGCTTTGTTGGCTCGGATTAATTTCAATTATGATCCCAGAGCACTTTGGTCAATTGGATCTGTACAGTTGGGTTGAGTTCAAGACGGAGCTGAAATTTCACACCAAACATTGGTTTTATGTTTTGCTTATGTTTTTGATGATCTGCATTGCAGCATATGTGTTTTTTAAGGATTCCTCTATAGTTACAAGACCAGTTTAAGGAGTGAAATAAATAGTTTACTGTCTTGGAATACCAGAATTGTAAAACATACCGTCCCATATAGGTATTAATATGAAGTTACATTAATTTCCTTTAAGAAGTAAAATTTTATCTTCGACTTCTTAAAATTGGAACTTAAACATACACCTCTTTGGTAACTATAAATAATTTTTAGCAACTAAATACCAGCGTAACTAAATTTATTTTGAATATATGTAAAATAAACTTTTTATCCATATCTGCACAATTGCAATGCAGCATCTTGTGCTCAAGAGCGAGATTATCCCCAAAAAGGGTGCAGACCGTATAACCAATAATTTAAAGAATTGATAGAGAAAAAAAAAAGTTTGAAAATTTCTACTTTCTGCCACTTCGCGTTAAATTACAACAAATTTAGCCAACTGGTAAAAAAGATCATAATTCGAATATAAACTAAATAATTTTTCAGCATCACACTGTCACTAATGATTCAGGAACTTTGAGATTTTTTTCGACCAATGTGATGCCTACTTCTGCCCCAGTAGCATTTTTGCACTCAAAACTTCTTTAGAGAAGAGTATTTTTACTGTTGATGGATACTTCTTGAAGAAAATCAGTTACTTCAGTTTCGGCTATGTTTTCTGTTATGTTTCGATTTCAGCCAATAATTATGGGACAACCAAATAATTGAAATACTTTTGCAAAAGGACTACAAAATAATCCAATAGCAATTTGTGCCATTTACCTTTTCCTATTACCCGAAAGAGATGGAAACATTTTCTGTGCTTGGAGGTCAACTAACAAGAGTAGCGCTATAATGACAGGTATTAAAAACACTTATCTTGGAAATGAATCTTATTTGTCACAAATTAAACATAAATAAATAAGTGCAGGATAAATTAAACACAACTTTAATCGAAATTGAATAAGATAAATGCTTCTTTTGCCCTGTTCCCATTGCTCAACCCATATCTTCCAAGGAAAAATATATTATGAATCATGGCTGGCTCGGCAGTCAACTGACAGTCTTTGGAACAATGTTTACGTAATTTTTATTAGATGATGCTTTCTTCTCAAAATGTTTCATATTTTGATATTTTTGAAATACTAATGCTCGTAATAAGATAAAGTACAATAAATTTAACTGTATAAGAATGGAGCTGAAATCTCTAATGAGTTTGTCTAGAATTTGTAGAATACGACTTTGTGACAGGGTATGTGGCTTACATTTAACTGAAAAATTAAATTTTTAATGGTATGAAACTATAAATTTTTCCTTAGTCTACTACTCAAAATACAATGATAAAGGATGAGAGAATTCTATAAAACATTTTGATATGAAGTAAACAAAATAAAAGCATCAGTATGGAATATAAATTTTCTAATTTTTGTTAAACCACCCAAATATAAACTGTTAGCTCCGGGGAAGTATTAATTTGTTTCAGCACGAATAAATAATTTTTAAAACATTTCTAATTAAAAGATGATGACCCTTGATATTTTTATAAATATTTCAAATAAAAAATATGGTGTCCTTATAGAATGAAAACTGTCTGAAAAAACTAAAGCATAATGTCTTTTTCGTAAAAAAAAATCTCAGAAAAAATAGTTAATATTTAGTGCGTTATCTAAGTGGTCTATTTAAAATGCTCACACATTTGACTCAAGTCACTTAATTTTTGCTGAAAACCCAATGATTATTCCCTCAGTCTGCATTAGCGTCAAAACATGACAAAAAAAAAGAAAAAGCAGTATTGTAAGAATATATTAGAATTTGACATTTTATAGTTCTAATTATCATTCGCAATCAAATTATAGCTATATAGAAAGTTAAATAATGTTGCAAATTACATTGAACATAATAAACACTAAGTAACAATCCTTTTATGTTACATATTTAATTGCGTTGTATAAAACAAATGTTTTCCATTATTATTAAATTTCAACACGCATTTCAGACACATACACTCGAGAAAACGGGCTGCATAGAATAAAATTCAAAACAAATTGACAGAAAAGTTTGAAAAACATGTCTAAGTGCTCAAACATCTTTAAATATTACTCATTTAAATGTCTTTCTCAATTTATATGTTTCACGCATGGCTAGTGTTTATTAAATTTTCAAAATACATACGATCTACTAAATTAACTTATGAAAATTTTATAGCAAAAGAAGTGTAGGAACATAAAAGTTCAATTCATTTCAATTAGTTTTCAAGCAAGACATAATTGGATGTCTGTAAGAAATGTGTGGTAATTGAAAAGTCGTGTTTAGAGAATACGTAATTGAAGAGTTATTTTACCAGCCTAAGGCATTAATCATTAATATTTAACTTTGGAAAGTAAAGTAAATATAAGCATAGTTTTCTTTCTATGGAAGCAAACAGGAATAATGTTCGACTTTTTTAAAATGCACGTTATATCATATTTGTTTATTATTACGTGACTTGTAACTGGCACCAGTAATGAACTGATTTAAAGATTTTTCTTGCAAATACAGACAGTTTGTTCAGTTACAAAATTTAGAGTACTGTTAAGTTTACAGTTTTTGACAAACTATAGTAAATGCATTTAAAAAAGTAAATATGAACAAAGTTGACAGTTTTGTGCATAAGTTTAGAATCAGTGTAAGAAAGTAAGACATTGCATTGAAGTATTCCTTGTAATTCTGAAGCACATAGCGTAATTTTCGTTGCTTAATTTGTTTATTTTATATTGTTTAATTTTCAATTCAAACTAGAATCTAATAGTGTGTAATTTGGCACTGTAAACGCATAGCGTATTACATTTTATATCGTAATAATTCACGCACATAAAGTACATAAATTCATGAAATTATTGTGCTGCCTGAGAAAGTAAATGGCAGTATGTACAAAAATGAGTTTTTGAGATTTTTGAAGAAAAGAGTTTTGGATTCCATACTAAAAGAAAATCTTGGAATTCGTCGTTTTTTTCGTGCTTTATTTCCATCAAAAACCAAATAAGTAAGATTGCTCATTAAAGCTAAAGTACAATGCTAAAAAATAACATTTTTTCAGTTACTGCTGTTTGCTTTCCCACTGTAGCATTGTACATAGTAAGTAAACTAATTATCGAAATTGACAGCTTACTTCAGACATTTACAATAAAAAGTGATCAGAAAATTTTTTTGATTTCTTCCCTTTGTTGATGTTCCCCTAAATAGATGGGGATTTAATGTTTGTTGTAAAATGTCAGCTTAAGTACACATTTTATGTTATAAAAGTTATAGAGTAAATGTTATCTTATTTCTCGAGAAATTCTTTAAAAATTAAAATTCTGGACGGCTGCAATTCCTGTTCATGTTCTTAACATAACTCTCAGTATCTTTATATATTTATCACAAGAGTTTCTTTTTTGGGGAGAAGGGGGGCGACGCCATACTTTCTTTAATACTTTAAAACTTCATACGTAAGGCATCATTTTAAAGATATTTCTCCCGCTTTTGGAAAAATACAAAGAAAAAATCTCATTTTGCTTTTTTTTTTGTCGAAAAATTATAGGTATTAAATATAAAATAATTTCAAGAATAAATGAAACAAAGGATAATAGCTTCACTTGATAGCTCTTGTTGTACCTTTAAAAACTAGTTTGAGCTAAAAAGACAAGTATCAAATGCTCTCTACCAAAAAGAAATCTTTCGATCTAACCAATCAAATGGAAAATGCTAGAGGTGGATATGCAATCAGACATTTACTAAGAAAATTGACTGTCAAATCTCGTTCATTGTTTGCAACTTGATTCCTCATTTATATCACCGTCAATTCTCCGTCATTCAAAACGGATTTAAGCAGCATGAATCTTATTGGAGCTGATTTCTTCAACGCTTTTTACTACCCTCAGTAAACCAAAGGTATCAAATAAGCAAGCACCGTTTCTATTTGAACTACAAATTACATCCGATATCTGGCTATTTAAACAAGTAAGAGAAACGGATTTCTCTGAGCGCTATTTTTGTTGCTTTATCCACAAACATTTGTATTCTTACCTTCCTGATTTTCTGAGTAAGCTAATTGCTTAAGTACCTCTCGCCCATAATCGAGAACGAAATGTCTCCAATAGCACAATCGCAGGAAATATTCTTTTACTGGTATTCTTCAATCGGCGAAAGAAAGAAAAACCCTTACAATTACAGGCATTTCCATCTAACTTGGGGTAAAATTTCCCCATCTCTTTCCCCACACCTCATGCAGGGTATTGATTCCTTCTCCCCCTCGCTTTCCCAACTGCAGCTCCATCCCTGATCAGACAGTCTAGAAGAAATTAGTTTGCCTGAAGATATCTCGATGGCTCAATAGCTATTGGGCTGCTATGTCAGCATCGGTAATGAATTCTAACTGTTGATGCAAAAAATAAAAAGAAACGAAACCAGAACCCGGTTTGCATTAAAATGTGTCCTTGAAATTCCATTTTAAGGAGATGCTTTTTCTCTGTTTTTTATTTTTTTCTTAGTTTTAGAGATTGCAATTGCATAAAGGTAATGCGGTTTAGATCTCCTTTTGGAAATTGAATGTCGTACCTTTGTATTGCATTTTGCGCTTCGCTGGGCTAGTGCTATGGCTGTGTTTATCTTCAAAATTGATTTATTTTCAAAATGAATTCTAAACAGTCAATATTTGCCTATGCTTAAACGATATAAAATGAGCTTAAATATTTCCTTTATAATCCCCTTTCTTATTTTTTTACCATTAAATTGCTGAACTAATGATATTCCTATATAATGGCAGAGTAGATTTATGTAAATACGTTTTTAAAATGTTTCTTGGAAAATTCTAATCACGTAGAACGTAAAATATTTCATTCATGGTTAATCAGTGATTTGTAGTAGACAATTTTTAGCAGTGGTTCTGTATACACTCCACTTTCCTGCAATATGAGACGCATTTTAATGTATGCTGCTTTTAATAATTAAAATAAAGAGTGATGTGAAATCACATCAGCAAAATTTAACGAAGCTAATCATTTTTGGAACGTTTAATCACCCACCCAGATGCGGGTAGCTTCATAAACATATTTCTATGATTTAAATATTACAACTCAATATTGCAAATTAGAGATGCTTTCCAGTGATATGTTCAGTCCTAGATTTACAGTTTAATTTTGTACTCGATTAGTTAAACTCTACGTCCGATATTTTTCATTGAACATGATTTCTTTGTAGCAAATTTCAGTTGAATAAGGTGTTATTGTCATAAAAAGAGAACATTACTTCAGAATTGCATTTTATCTATTGAGTATTGAGGAAAGCTCGGAGATGAAGTCTTATTGAAAACAAATTTGAATTTTCTCGTGAGTTCAAAAGTTAAATACAGTTTAATTTGGTTTTGGAAAAAGTAAATAATGTAGTAGATAATATTTTCATCAAAACCGATCAATATGAACAAACGAATACAAAATACAAGCAGCGACTTCCTCTGAAATCAGCTAGAATGGTATTAGTCAATTTATTAGTTCTAAATCAAAATGAAGTAAGTGATTCAAAGCATTCTATCCGCTGCCGGTACAATTCATTTCAGCCAACTATTGCAAATTCCTGAAAAACATAATTTTCTCTAAGTTCAAAATCAGACAGTGATTTAAGTAGGTTAAAGTGATGACCACTGGTTCATTCTTAGAAAAAAAATAACCAATGAGCATTTGAGCTTAAATCAAAAAACGCCCACATTATTAAAAAAATCTTTTTCAACGGGAAGACTGAATTTCGTGTCTCAAAGTATCTCTAATATCCGTAGAAAATTTACCAAACCACTCTTTGGTGCACAAATAGAAACAAGCACCTTTTTTACAGATTATTATTTTCGTAGAATCTTCCTGGTTTGCTGGTGTGAGACAATCTGCATGAACTGAAAGCCCTTTCCACAGACATTTATGCTTGGAAAAGATTTTTGCCGCAAATATAAAAAATCTTTACGAAAGAAAACGAACCTCCTCATTAAACAATAGTTACCCATTCAATAAGAAAGCTTATTATGCTTGAATCTGTTTGTAAATTTCTTGAATGTTCTATAAAAAAGATTTGAAATTAGTGATGAACGAGGAATTTTGATAACAAACAATATGACGATGGTTTTTCAACAATTAGTTAGAACAAGAAGTAATAGTTAGCTAAAAGATGTGAGCTTCACTTGATAACATCAAAATTACTCAAGACGCCGTTACCTGTGGAAAGGTTTCTTGAGGAGGCAGTGATATTTTATCCTAAAAACTGATAAACCATTGCATCTAAACCACCACATAAAAAGTGTCTAAAACAAAGTTTTATTTTCCTGTTTTCCAATTACTTTAGAGAATTTTAACTGTAATTGGTGTTGTGTGGGGAACAAATCTTGGTTTGAGGAAAACAGGAACAAAATGGCATATATTGGCTATGTTTGCAAGTTGAACGCATCAGAGGCATTTTATGTTACTAACTTTTAGTTTGGGATATTGCTCCCATGAGACTAATAAAAGATTAAAAGCAGACGAAAAAAGTAAAAGAGGATGGTACGCAATAAGCGATAAAGTAAACAGATGCATTGGGAATGAAAATGAAAATATTATTAGAAATGATAAATATGGGGATTTCATGTGTAATTGGTAAACTCAATATTGCGCAGAAAATATATTTAAAAAATTTTATTCAAAAGTTATGTTTTTTGAAGTATGATAAGTTTTGTTTAAACGAATAAAAATGCATCGTAAAATTATAGTTTGTGAAAGTTTTGAAATTAGCAGTATAACAACAAAAATATTTTAAAATTTAGCTCTAAAATAAACGAAATCTAATTCAACTATAGTTTGTAGACAAAATTCAAGAAATTATTCCATACTTGGAGCAAATATTTTCTCCTTTAGCAATAACCTTTTCTTCCAAGGAGGTAAGAAACATTTTGAAAAAACAACATTTAGCAAAAGATTAGACAGTTTCTTTGAAGGTGTTTTTTTTTTACTGTCCATAGTTTTCAGTTAATTCTATATATGAGAGGATAATAAATATTTTAGCAACAATTTGCGTCGGTATGAAAAATACTGCCAATCTGAACCCGGTTTGGTGGATATCTTTTGCTTACTTAATGTATGCATGTATATGTGTGTGCTTTTATGCATATTCAATGTCTTTAATGCACTATTTTCCCAGCATAATAAATTTAATTTTTGCTGTTTTATTAGAAAAATACATTAATCAAACGGATCAAAATTACGCCGAAATTACGTAGTTTCGGGAATCAATTTTTTCCTCACTTCCTACTAGTTTTAATCTTAGAGTTATATTTCATATTATGAGCTGTCTTTTATATATATATATATATATATATATATATATTATATATATATATATATATATATATATATATATATATATATATATATATATATATATATATATATATATATATATATATATATATCAAAAACTTTTAGGTGCTAAATACAATATTTCTGAGAGTTTATTCGAAAATTCCACGTAAAAGAGTGCTCTAAAGGATTTTTATTTTTCCATCCCCGAGCCCTTTATTTTTTATGAAATGAGATACCCACTTGCATCTATTTTTTATTCTTAAATTAAAATATCACAGTAGAGAACAAAGATTCATTCATAAATATTTCCCATTTCATATCTTTTATTCTAGCAGGAACCTCCTGTAGGATCAACTATAGCCTCAGGCACTCTTAAAGGTGTTAAGCCATTAAAGCGATATTGACAAAAGCGCTGCTTGCATGGAAGTGCTCCTAACAAGGCATTCTAAAAGAGTACTCAGTAAGTGTTAAAAAAAAAAAGTTTGCTCATAAAAGATAAAAGCAACTGAAATTTTTGTTTAGTGCATTTTAATCTTTGCGTAAAAATGTATCCAAGCATTTCACCAAGAGAGAAAGAGACAAAGGCTTGATACCATGATTGTTGAAGGAAAATATGTTCCTCAGAGCAATGCCTTTAATAACTTCAGAGATCGTCTTTTTCTACCCTGAAGCGACAAAATTGAATGGCGTTGGTGAATATTGGAGGAGGGTGGATAGACTCAACATTTTTTCCAATGACAGTTTTATCACTTTCGTCTTTTTGGTGACCGAAATATCAACCATTTATTTGAAGTATAGAGGGAGGGTTTAATCCCGTATCGCGTATTTCCATTTACTTCTACTGCCGAACCACACTTCGGGGGGTCGAAAGGAAACTATGCAAGAGTCAATGGCGCTCTTTATTAATAAATGATTTATGTGACACCACTCACTTGCAATAAACCTGTGAGGAAAATATAAATGACGATGATTTGATTTTTCATCATTTGAAGTTGTTCTTAAGTAAGGTGAAGTGTTTCTAATAATAAGTGCAAAAAATATGCTGAGAATTGGAAATTTAATATACAATATCTTTAAAGTAGGATATTACATTTTTGTCACTTACTGTTTGAGAGAAGTCAACAGAATTGAAAAATTTGAACCCCCTCCCCCAGTGTCTTGCAGCGGTTTAAAAATTTAATTTTAAAAGTAGATTTAATTTGTAATCTGCTGTTGTTCTTCCTTTAGTTGTTGCTGTATTTTGCTTGTGTTTTCCATCAGTAAAATATTGAGGAAGGTTTTTTGAGCTAAAGAAGATGCTGTTTTACATATATTTTACGATCTCAGCTTGACTGGATCATTCTATATTTGTATAGTGGATCTACTAAGTTTTAGATTTATGTACCATATATACTGTGTGTGTGTGTGTGTGTGTGTGTGTGTGTGTGTGTGTCTGCGTCTGCGCGCATGCAACAATAAAAAAGAAATCTCAAGTGATTACTAAGAAAAATGAAAAATCACCAGCCGTTTTAAATCCTACTTGTCATATGCGTGAGACCATAATGATTTTCCATTTCACATTTTAACATGAACCATAACCTAATAAATTTATATATAATTCATTTATTAATGCATTTATAAGTATTGAACATCCCTATTTTTTAGAAAAAACATTTTATTATAAAAATATGATTTAAAAATTACGTTTAGACCAACATGAATAATTGCGTGCGGAAAAGAAAGGACTTTCATCGGGAACATATTTCAAATATTTACTTTCATTTTTCACCCTCGCATTCATATTGACAAGTTTTCACGGTTGGCTGAGATACCGGTCCATCAGAGGATTTAGCTTTCGTCGCTGAACAATAATTATACCATTTATGCTCTGCAATTGAGAGCGGAATACTGATGAAAAAAATTGACAAATCATACATTATTTACAATGTGCACATATGCTTTGACTACGTGGCCATAAAAAGCGCCCGTTTGTGCTGGCTTTGATCAAGATGGCCATGAAAATGTCTCGCATAGATGAGTTAAGATGAAAATGTGAAAAGAGTAATAATGCTTTAAATAGTTTAATAGAAGAAAATTCAATGTATTAGTTAAACTGATATTTTAGACTTCAATACCATTTCGCTGCAAAGCGATTTAAAGCGCTAATAAATGAATCTAGACTCCAAAAATTCAAGAATATACAGCTGTGGTTACTTCCACTCATCATGTATAAAAGAACGCAACGTTTTTATCATTTCATATATTGCCTAAAATACAGAAAATTTGTGTAGACATGAAACTGCGCTGATTAACTCCAAAATAAAAATCGATCGGAAATTATATGAAATGTTGGACTAGTATCTTCTTTGGGTAGAAATATTTTCTGAATCGTAATAATAAAAGAACGTTGATATAGTTTCTGTGATTACAAATTGATTTCTTTTAAATTAATATCAAGCATTGCGTTTCGTTGTAAAGCATCAAAAATATAATATTAAAACTACCCATGCATGAATTCAAAGCAACAAAACTATGTATTAAATTTTACAGATTTCCTTTAGTTTCCGTTTTTTTTTTTTTTACTTCCTGATTCATTTAGTACTCTTGCATTCTAATACTACTATAAGATGTCTCTTAACTACACTAATAGCAAGAAATGTTTAGAATAAAATTATCCCTTAATGTGGTTTAAAGTAATCCACTCTAGTTTTAACTCATTGAATTATTTACGTAAAAATAGTCTTTTTTCTAAAATAGTCAATTACTTATTTACTTAATTTCGCTCTATTACTCTTACTTTCGCATTTTTCATAGAACGAAAGAAAAAGAACATTTTAACTGCTTCTAAAATTAACAGAAAATTCCTTAAAAGTAAGCTTCTTAAGCAGCCTCATTTCCAAGAATTCAAAGCAGCCGAATGGAAGATTGAAGAAAACGAATGAAACCAATAAAAGTGTTTCTTTAACCTCAAATTCTTTTTCAATAACGGGAAATGGAAGGGATAATGTCTACTTCCCGAGACGACACTTTCCCTCACTTGTTTAAACCTTTCCCTGGACGATCTTTCAGGGTATTGAGGAAGATGGTGGGACTCTTCTTGGGGGGATCGCTCTTCCTGCGTCCGAAAATGTCAAAGGGAAAGAGTATTTTCTTCTTTGAGCATATCTTTCAAATATTTCATGCTCAAGTTTAATCGCAGGATGCATTGAGATTTTCTTTTTTTTTTTTCTTGTTTTTATCTAAAATGTATAGATTTCTTCCAGAATTTTGGCAGAAAATAGTTTATTAGAACACAGTAAAAAATGAATGTTGTTTTTACGGTATAATACAGCTAATTTTTTAGTAATATACTGTAAAAATTGCTAGTTTTATAGTAATAAACAGTAGAATTACTACTTTTACAGTACTAAACGGTAAAATTACTACTTTAATAAACTGCAAAGTTGTTAATTTAACAGTTTATTACCGTGTATTTTACAGTTTAAACTGGAACCTCTTCGGCCATTGCTACACTGTTGTTTTTACTTAATAATACAGCTAACTTTTACGGCAATAATCTAAAATTCTAACTTTACAGTAAGAAACTGTAAAATTGCTAGTTCTACAGCTCATTACTGTGCATTTTACAGTTTTAAATTGGAGCATCAGCTTCCAATTTTATACTGTAATAACAACAGTTCATTTTTTGTAGTGAAAACATGCCATTTATTTTGCTTATTGTAATGTAGACTAACTAGTATTTGAATATTTCAGCAAAGTTGCAGTATCAAAAATAAGGAGATTGGGTTAAGACGCCGTTGTTTTTGACTTTATTTTGCATAAAATGGGGCATTAGTTTTATTTTAAAAATACAGAGCATGATAAAAAAAGTGGAAAAAAAATTGATCGTTTCCTTTTTAAATTGTAGCGAAGGAAGATCCTGTTGTCAAGTTAGTTCCGAAAAAAAAATTGAAAAAGCAAGAAAGAAAATAAGCTGCTCATTTACTCTGGTGTCTTCGTTTACTGATTTACCCTAGAATCCACCGGAAAAAAAAGAAATTCAAAGCTTTGGGAATTCGCCTTTTTTCTAACAAAGGGTTTCTTCTTTAATCAATTACTTAATTTATTGAGATTCAGCTTTATCTGCTTATATTCAAAATAAAGGAGGGGGAGGTATTTAGGACATTTGATGCAGAATCCTTATTACTTGCAGAAATAATCTTTATACAAAAATATATTTTATGCAAATAAAAGAAATATCTTTTAAATATTTCGTATTCAAAATAGTACACATTGTGCAGTATATATATTTTTCTTCAACTCTTCAATGAAATAAACAAGATTATTCCTCATTTCTGAGTGAACTGTTTCGTAGAAAGCACAGTTCTGAATATTTTCTAAAAATATTTTTATACATGTTTAAACAAGGTACAACATCCTCTTTATTCACACATTTTCATTTTCACTGAATTTATCAACAAGGCTGCGGAGTCTAATGTTTTAAACTTCTAAAAGTCGGAGTCGGTCATTTTTCCTTTTAGTCCGCAGCCCTGTATTTGAGAAATTTAATAAAAGGCCGCAATTTATGTTCTGTTTAATTATTCATAAATGTTCGGCATGAGAATAGTTTCCATAAAAGACCATAGGATGTAAAATTTATTGAGCAACATTATCATACATCGAGAATTTCCTTGTAAAATTACTAATAAGTCACAAATATTTTTCTTACAGAAAAAAAGGGATGTCAGTAAGCTAGTATAGCGTGAAAAACATCCCTAAAAAAATACCAGCAGTCTTTTTTACAGCCGTTTTTTGGTCTTTTACAACATTTACGAGCTTAGAAACGGTTAGTAACAATGTAATGATTTCTAAAATGAATATTTCACACAGATTACAAAAGTTGACTCAACATAAAATAACCAGCCTTCATTTGCAACATACTTTCATACGTAATTCATTCTTATCAAATACCCAAAGGCCTTTACTACGGCATATTTATAAACTTAATTTCCTATTAGTTAAAATATTTTCTCTAAACTTTATTTTAATACTTTACTTTTCCCATTAATTCCACTTTTTAAATGAGCAAAACCAATTTAACAAAATTAATTTTACTAAGTTTCTCTTGCAAATCCTAATTAAGGGATTTACAACAAAAAGGCTCGTTTTTAAAAAAGAAAAAAAAAGTGCATAAATATGTTTTACTCGCTGAAGAAAAAAATATAATAAGTAAATTTTATATTGTTCTCAAAATTCATTTTTCGAATAAAATAGAAATGCGAATCAGGTACTTGTAAATAAGTTCTCCGGTGATCCCACAAAAACTCACAAACAAAATAAAGTAACATCAAGTTATAAATAAGAACTATTGTATCGTGTAAAATACCGATTCAATGTCAAGCTGTGCCATATTTCGCATACTCACATCTTTCACATAAATTAATCTATGAAACGTCTACCGCATTTTCAATTTTTGAATTTCAACACAGATAAAAATGCTGTGTCTTCACGAAAGTCAAGTTCCTTATTTAATTTTCTCGTTTTATTGAAACATTAAGAAAACGCCATTTTGTTATTAGTTTTCACTTTTTTAACCTTTCGAGTTCCTTTTTCTGCCATAAAGTCAAAGTTTATGGAACATCGTAGAATTAAATTTTCTTTATATTTATGGTCTTTTTCATTGTTATGGAGAAGTAGTAGGCCAATAAAGTTTTGGTAAAAGCTTTGAGGCTATGATTCTTAACTTTTCCAACATCGATACCAAATTTCTGAAATGAAGTTGTGTATCTACCCTTCTCCATGTTTTTCCGCAAGAGAGAGGAGAAAAAAGATAGTAATCAAGCTGTCGAGCTTAAAATCATAAATTTTGCCTAAAGGTCAAACTGTTCAAAGACGTCAGAGCAAGAGCAGAAAATCGAAAAATTTTCCCTAATTTTAATTTTACAAAGCTACTCACAATCAAAAACTTTTTTCTAAAAAAAAAAAAAAAAAACTTGTAAGGCCTTCCGGAATGAATATACATCACTAAGTAAATTCAAAAAAGTAAGATTTGGACGCATAATTGAAGGTGCAAGTGGGTAAAGGAGATAGTGACATTTTTTTTTTTAATTTCTAGAAAAAGCTTTGAAAAAAAAAAAAAAAAAAATGTTGGGTTATTTTTTTCAATGGATTTTTCTCAACGGGTAAAACAGGATCATATTCTTAGTTACCAACCATTTTGCGACTAAGGGGACATGATACTGATGAGTCTATCAACCGACATCCATAGTAAAAAGTAAGTTTCAAAAATTGTCATGTATCACCATTATCCACTTGCCCCTTCAGTTAATAGTGTAAATATTTATTTATTGCTTTGGGCAGTGATTCCAGAACACGCTATCAGTAGATCTCTTATGGTAATTGGCTGTTAATGTCATAGGTTTTTGGTAATTCATTAAAATCTGATACCGGGAAGAGTACATGACCATACAATAAATGCAATGATTGAAGAAAAGTGCAAACAAAATTAACAAAGAAAAAAAAAACAATGAAAGTAAAGAAAGACAATACTTGAATCAATACTTTCCAAAAATTTTAACAGCGTTCATATAAAATCCGAACTAGTCAATTGAAGGAAAAGAAAAAATGAAATAGAGCCTGGTGCAATAGTTCTTTAGCTTTTTTTTTCTTTTTTGCAAGTTTCAGAAAATCGACGGGATAATGTCGCCTTCCAAGTAAAAGATTCCCATATTAGTTTTTGAAATGAATCTTCTGCAATCCCCCAGCTCAGTCTAAATGTTTTGGAACCGTTCCTAATCCTCGTATTAAACGTAGCAACACAAAACCTCTTTACTATTTTTTCTTTTTAAAAATTGGTCTTTAAAAATTCAAATTCAGTCGAAAGTAGCAGATTTCTTAATCTTTCCATTTTTAGTGACACTTTTATTTCCTGGAGAAAAAAAAACTCGGACTCAGTTTTTCTTCATTTTCTATTTTGCAAAACAAGTTCTGCAAACGGTAGAGTACATCATTCGAGAAGAAAATGACGTTGTGAATAAATTATTAAAAAAAGATGAAAATTACTTTACTAATTAAACTTTAAAACTTGTTTATCTCAATTCAGGTTTATCATTTAGGGGGTCAGGATAAGGTTCTTGCCCCCCCCCTCCTGGGCTTTTAAAAATGAATGCATAAATCCTTCTCCAAAAAAAAAAAAAATCTTTAAATCATTCCCAAAAGTACCATGAAGACCCCCCACCCCCCAAAACAAGAAAAATACCACAAAAAAAGACTACCCTAAAAGGTTCAATGGTTCAGTCTGCGTCATATGACCCATATACTGTTACGCGTTTCTGTTTTTTTTTTTGTTTTTTTCCATAATATGCAATGAGTGCGAACCGTTTATCCCTGCACTGTAAAGAATTTGTGTAACTTTACTCCGTAAAAGCTGCATTATGCATCTTTCATAACGTTACATCAGTTTTATCACTTAAATTACTCCATTGCAATGGTGCAACTATGCTGCCACTGCTTTTTAGGGAGTAAGGTTAGGACCTGGTTCCATATCAGCAGAAAACCGACCGAAACCGAAAATCCGCGTACTTTGAATTTAAAGGAAATGGAAAATACCCGGATTTTCGATTTCTGCCTTCGGTTTTGGTCGGTTTTCTGCTGATGTGGAGACAGGCATTTACAAAAATTTTTTACAGTGTGCTAACCTCCAGAAATATCTGAAATGACGGGGATGGCTCAGTTATATTTTTAAATTTTAGCTTTTTTAAAAAACTATAGCAATACAAAAACGTCATTAATCTAGTAGATCACAAGCAAGCACTACATTTCCCAAGAGATGCTCCATGCATCCGTGAGAAATAGCCATTTTGCTCGTCATTATTTTAAATGCTTTTTTTGCATGCGGAAAAAGAATTATTTCAAAAAATCTATACATGTGACATAACTTACGACAGCTAGGCTGACCCGTGTGCTAGAGTAATGAGCGATATATTAAGGGGTCATGTTTGGGTAAGGTATGTGCATTGATCTAGAAAACTGAAAATGTTTTGTTCAGAAAGTTGCTGCAAATTTTTAATGGCGGAATATAAAAAGGGTATTCTTATTGATTTTTTGCAGTTAATTCTCACCCAGAAAATGGTTTTGTTTTAGTATGCTTCTATCGCTTTATGCCAAGTTCCCTCCTTTCATAATACTATTATACGGTTTCGCCTCGTTTAACTTGCAAAGTGGTCTAATTTCACAACCGTTTGTCTAAGATGTTCCACTTCCAATTGCGAAAATGGTCAAAATAAGGTGCAGAGTTAAGATACTGAAAGTTTGAACCGAGAGTTCCACCAAATACTGGCGAAACACAAAAGGTATCACGATAATTTGGCATAATTGATTTCCTAGTGATTTCGGGGAGGTAGACAGTATGATTTAAAACTTTTGATTTCGTGCCGTATAGCTAATACTAGCATGGAAATATCTGTTCCTATAAAAGCTGTTTGACTCTTAGGAGAAAACTGCTGGTTGCGCAATGTTACCCAACACTTGATCCCCCTTTTCTTGCACTTTTAAACCATTTTCATAATTATTGTAGAAATTTGACTCTCTGCTACCTCTCTCTTTCTTTTTCAAAGGTAGAATGAGGAATTTACCTAAACTATTCAGCTTTTAAAAAAATCTCTAATTCTAAACCACATATTAAATGTGAAAGAAAAGAAAAGTTACATTCAATACCGGCAAAGAAGATAAACCTTCGTAATTATCTCATTAAGAATATTAATTAGTATTTTTTTCAGATTTTACCTGGCAAATTAGATACACGAACAATTAAGACATGATTGGCCGGAAACCGAACTCATATTTCAGCATTAAGTCTTATAAACCGTTTATATGTATCGAAAATCATGATAACTATGTTCTATTTTGAAAGTAATCCCATTTAAAAAATGTTTTGTAAATTATCTTTATTGCACTAAGACTATTTTTTATTTATTTCTTATTAAGGGCGGTGTTATGTTCCAGCAGCAAAAACTTGCATACTCGTTTTTTAATTCTTCCTTCCCCAAAATTGTGGAACGGAAAATATAAAATTTATTTCATTCATTATCCATATGGATAATTGAAATACTAAGAAAAAAAGGGAAGGAAGATAGAAAGAAAAAAAGAAAATCGTTTGTTTTATTTGAAAAAACTTCAAATTTCATGATTGTATCTACTATAAGATGAATCAAAGAATATTATTTGAGTTCAAAGATGTGCTAGGACATTTGATAAGTGGCATCTTGGGACACATGTAGTAAATAGCTTTTTGAAAAGATTGTGTCCGTGAAGTGTCGCATAGGGGACAACATACGAACAATATCGCATTTTGTGTTTTATCAGACTGCTTACCGTTGTCCTCTGCACCCCTATCTCACAAAAAAAAAGTCCTTTAATGATTTTGTTCTTTGTTATTCCTCTGATTTTATTTACCGGTTCTTATTTTCAATAACATATTTTCAAATAACAATCGCGTGCCATAACTATGGTCACCTAGTTTTGTTAAAAACTCGACGGAAAGCTAATACCCTGTTATAAGGAAATAGATAACTACTATAAGTATATTAAAATGCAACAATAATTTCTTATACTTCCAAGAAAACAACATTTTGTGCACCTCCTGTAGTGGGTTTCAACTAAGAATATTTCAAAATGTTTGCCTCTACTTTGTTTGTACTCTTTGTACTCCAATTGTCTTGTGTGAACCGAGATCAGTTTTATATCATGCGCTCCCTTGTTAAATGCATCTCAGGATTACTTTTTTTAAATATGTATCCATGTATATGTGTGTGTCTTTCCCAGCAGCTCTTTTTTAGAGTGGGCCTCGACATTAGTTTTTTCTTTCCTCAGCAATTATTTTTTCAAGTATGGCTCGATATCACTGCTGATTTCAGACTCATCTTTGTCGAGTTTCAATAGACTTCCGATTTTATCTCAGAAGCTTCTTTTTTTAGTCCATCTCGACCAAGGGCGGATCTTGAAACTTTTCAACGGAATGATGATTGAATTTAATTACTTGCTTTTAACTATGTACATTGGTTAACTACTAGTAATCACAAAGGTTTCGGGCTTCGATGCGGAAGCATTTCTGGGCTAGAGCTTCAAAACTTATTCACCTAATATCATTAACACTGGTCAAAATTTATGTTTTTTGAACTTCAATATCGAAAAATTACAGGTGGGAAGTTCCTCAAGGGAGGGGCGTCATCAAGGGAAGTCGTCTCAAAGCAGGGCCCTATCACCGCCCTTTGTTTATATCCGTACCTGCTCTCCACTCTTTTCCTACATCCAAGCTAAAAGTTTTTGCCAATAGATGTCCTAACGAATAAATGTTTATTTCAAACGTCTCTAGCGGAAACACAAAGATTGCGCAGTTTGCTCAAATAGAAAAACACCCGGACAAAGAAGAGAAACTTTTTTTTTTTCGCTTTTTGAGGTGACAAAAAAAAAAAAAAAAAAAAACAGGACTGCCCTCTGGAATTTTTGTTTCAAGAGATATACGTTCTATTATTGTTAATAGTGAGTTTTCTTCTTATAGTTATTTACATTGGGCTATTTTTATTTGAAGTAAATTGCAAGTCAAATGCTTACAAGCTTTGGGAATTGAGAAACAATATTGAAATATAGTACATAGTGTGATGTCATAGCCGTAGTGCCTTTGTGGGCATGCGAAATCGAAAATTTCTAGTGATATAATGCTTGAATCAGTTTAGAAAATATACATTAATGGCAAATTTTATTTTTAAAATGATGAATCAATATGGACAAAAAATATTAATTTCTCTCACATTTTGTTCCTTTCACAAAACTACCAGTAATTTCATTAAGCTCATAAGATCTGAAATCGCTTTTCTTTCTGCAAAACGAAATGTAGATATTCTTTGAAAGTGTTCAATCTTGCCTAAAATATATCTCAGTGAGAATAATTATGTCTCCGCACTTCCAGATATTAAAATTTCGTCATCACTTTCAATGAAGATTGCTGTCATTCCAGCTTTAATCGATATTTCGAAGCACTTATTTCAGATAGCGAAGCAGAGCTAAAAATAAGGAGACTAAGACATTTTTCTACCTATCAGTTGTTAGATAATGTTAGTTCATATTGTAAAAGAACGTTGCTTTATTAATTGAACTAAAATTAAGGTTATCAATCACATTTCTGGAAACTCATCCATCTGTTCAGTTAACTGTAAAGTTTTTTCTGTCAAGAAATTCGTGTACACACACACTGAAACAGAAAAGAAAAGAAAAAAAAACCAGAATTAATGTGTTTTACATTTCCTTTCATCCCAATTTGAATTTGTTTTGGGTATAATATTCTTTCACTCCTTCTTGTTTTATACTTTTACAACATTCATTTTTATATATATAGATTACATTTTCTCTTAATGTATGTAATACATATATGAAATGCGATAAACCATACTGGACAACCGTGCCTCAGTCATGCACATAAGTGCAAGTCCTCAAAAACATTTAAATCAACATTCACTGAAGCAAATTACATTAACGCAAAATCACAAAAAAAATGTACAACAAGCTAAATACAAAAATATGAATATAAATGTGGAAGCAAAATTTTCTCCCTGGGGTAACATAACAGCAACCATAGTGTTTAAACAAACGTAACTACTTTTCATGCTTTTAGCATAACAGGTCTTAATGAATTAAATTCATTTAACCTTACTTCTTAGTGCTGCCAACAATTATTTAATTCCCTTTTTACATGTATATTATTTCCTTGCCTATGCTCACTTTAACGGATCACATAACCTAAAAAATGACCCAATTATAGATTTTTATTACTTTTTCTGAAATTTCAAACTATTGTTAACACTCTAGAAGAAAATTGATCGCTGTAGTTTAATTACTGAAACGTTATAAGTTATTTTATGCCACGCGAAGTGTTAAAATAGCCACTGCTGATCAAAAGGGGCGAAAAATCATATATTTTGAAAATTTGATTTGTTTTCAGCTTTCTAATGCGCTTTATTGCAAGGAATTCTATTGCGAAATGTATAAAATGCATTTTAATCTAATGATAGAATTTTAAAAAATATATTTTTTTCCTTAATGATTTTTATTGTTATTTCTTAATAAGTGCTTATTTGTATGACATTTGGTTCCTTAACCATAATTTCTGTTAAAGATACAGATTTATATAGTGCTACAGATATAATGGAAGAACTACTATTTACAATCAGAATAATATGTTTAATTAAACTGCAGTGTGTGGAGAAGCATACTTATTTTCTGAATTAAAGTATTTCTAAAGCATATTTTACAAATTTTATGATTTTTTTCTTCTTGTTTTTGTCATATTTGACCAAAAAATATTTTCTTATGTAATGTAACTAAAATAATAATAAATTTGTAAAGAAGATTATTGTAATCATAAAAAAAAATAAATAAATTTGCGAAAATATAACAAAACTCTAAAGTTAAAAATAAAGAATCTTTAAGCACATTTTTCTTTTTTTTTTTTTTTTTCTAAGCAAAAAAAACTAAGCAACAGTAGATTAATATTCAGGTTCCTTCATTCCTTGGTATTTAGTTACTAATTTTGAAAATAAGTAACTGAATACCAATAAATGGACACTTAAACCTTTGAAAAAATTACTTCATTTTTTTCTAATAGGTTAACAAAGTACAAAGTAAAATTTAAAATGAAACTATTTTTCTTTAATTGAATCCCACAATTTTTTTTATTTTTTAGCTTATTGGTTTTGAAACAGAAAACTTTTTGTTAAATTTCCTCACAGAAATTGCGGATTACACCTTTCTTTCTACGCCTTTTTATGTTTTACGCAAAAAGTCATTATCGTCATTTGTTTTTGTTTCTCAATTTTTCAAGATTTATCCGAAATTTGTTTTGATTTTCAGCCTTATTTTTTTCTTGCAAAAACTTATAATTTCGGCATTAAATTCTCTTCCGTATTAAAATATCACTCGACATCGTAAAAGTATTCCTGGAATTCCCTGGATGATTACTGGTAAACCCTATCAATTTGACACCGACGGAATTGCAAAATTTATTATCCTCGTCACTGGTATCGCCAATAGGAAAATGACATCAGAGCAACATATAGTTCCATACTACATACTATCATAAAATCGCCTACGCTCCAACGATCAAATTGGAACTTGCAACGAAGACACTACTTTGTGCCCAACTTGTGGCAGTAAATCTTCCATTTTCTATACTTGTTATTCGCCCTTGCTTGTTATGCGCCTTTAAGTTGGTTAAACCCCCTAGCGCTGGCGTTTAAGTTTCCAAATATTAAGAAAAATATATTGCAAAAGAAAACTACATATGGCTCAGAATTTACATGAATGGAGAGATGTTTTTGTGAAATATTTGTGTGTGGTATATCTCTGCAGTTGTGTTATTGATTTTTAAATCATACTATGCAGATTGAATTTATTTATAAACAAGTTCCCTGTAAAAAACACAAATTTTGACAAAATATGTCTCTTAAACAGCTAATTTTCAATTAACTCATTAAATCTCGGTAATGGAAAACCTAAAAAGGAAATAGTAGTTTGGACATACGTTGAAGAACTTTTTCCTACTCATAGAGCACAAAAAGTTCTGTTTCTCTATTTTGCTGTACCTTCCAACCCCTTCCCCAGTTAATGATTTCGAGTGCGTTTCCTAACACATGCGTAATTTTCATAGTATAACTCTGATTTTCGTAATTTATTTGTAAATGAGAATATGTTCTAAAAAGTTGTAAATATCACTAAAATTTTGATAAAAACCCATTTGAAACTTAGGAGCAAGTGTATGCAATTTGTTTTGCTAATTTTTGCCTTCTCTATTACACTGTCTACAGAAGAACCCATCCCTATCTCTTGAGAGCAAAAGTGAAAAATACTCCTGAAAACAATCCTCCACCCACCCTAAAAATTTCAAAGGAGCAAATCTGCACTATAACCGCCCCCTCACTTTGCATAATATCTATTTAGAATTTTTAACACGTTTGCTGCCACGCACATTTATGAGGAAATCCTGGTCAGATCACGCGCGAAAGTGCGAAGTTATTGAAGGACAACAGTTTTTTTTATTTCAGCTGATTAAACAAGATGCATTAAAGTTTTTGGTATGTAATATGTAGGTACATTAATGATAAGATTCTGATACTGCTAACAGGGCACTATATTAGTTTCATATCGCGTTTAATACTGTTAGTCATCAAAATCACCAATAACTGATGCTGTCTGAATGGAAAGTTCAGTGTCAATCACCAGTGACTGACGAGGCACACTGTAAAAAATAATGTTGTTTTTACAGTATACTGCAGTTAAGTTTATAGGAATAAAGTGTAAAAATTGCTAATTTTACAGTAATAAACTGTAAATTGCCAATTTTAGAGTAGTAAACTGTAAAACTGAATTTTATTACTGCGCATTTTACAGTTTTAAACTGGAACTTCTGCTGAAAGTATTATACTGTTGTTTTTACAGTATAAGTATAGTACATCTAACTTTGCGATAATAAACTGCAAAATTGTGGTAATAAACTGCAAAATTATGATAATAAAATGCAAAATTACTAATTTTGCAGTTTATTACTGCGCATTTTACAGTTTTAAAGTGGAACCTCTGCTGCCAGTATTATACTGTAAAAACAACATTTAGTTTTTTTGCAAACTTGTCATGAGGTGCACTTTACGGTTTGATTGCTAGTTTATCTTTCTGAGAATGTTCCGTTCATTTCTGAAATTCTTTTTCGAGTTGATTAACTTTCATCGAAGTCAAATCAAGTAAATTAACCGAGTTTCAACGAGTTACAAGTATCGTCTAACTTTTTATGAATGTCACGAAGCTATTGATTTCATAGCACATTATATTTTCTAGTATGATAGTAATTAATTGCTGTTGTGTTTAAAAAGGAAGTTTTAGTTATCAAAGTTCTTAAAACGGTTTTATCTTTTCATCTTTGCAGTTATAGTAAATTACTGTATGTATGGGCCGATATTGGGAGCCGATGTCAAGGACGGCTTATCTCAGCTTTTGAATATTTAAAGTAGACCATTAGTGAGATAGCTGAAGAAATATTGTGACATTGAATGGCGGAAGTCTTTAAACGCAGAAAGAAACCTTACTGAAAAGAGTAACTACTATATTCCTGCGTTAAATGTCAAATGTGACCATGGACAGCCTTGATTCCATAAATTCAATTAATTTATGGTCGAAACGTGACATTTGATGATGATGATAATAATAATAAATAAAAATTTAAAAGAAAACAGCTCGTCTTTTGTTCGTTCATTCAGTGTTCATAACATTACAGAATACATTCTACTGTTTACGTTAAAATACCAACCTTTGGATTTCAAAAATATTTTCTGTTCGATGTTATTTTTTATCTTTAATTTATGTGTCGTAGGATTTTCTTAAAAAATAATGATTGATGGTTTAAGCAAAATTTATTTTTTAATTAAATTAATTAGCTCCTATGGACTAATTTTATTAGTCCGTAGGAACAATTCCGTAGTACTTTTTAGTTTTTTGCAGGCCCGTCATTTGGGGGGGGGGGTCAATTGCCC
This sequence comes from Uloborus plumipes, assembly GCA_038373865.1. Classification (NCBI taxonomy): domain Eukaryota; kingdom Metazoa; phylum Arthropoda; class Arachnida; order Araneae; family Uloboridae; genus Uloborus; species Uloborus plumipes. Next base: position 40,951 of record JAXGGA010000195.1, on the reverse strand, counting down.
CCCCCCCTCCCTGGCTTTGAGAAATCAATGTATTTACATATAAGTGGGCTTGGTTTTTGCTCTTTTCCGATGAAATTGCATTGTGCTTTCACCCTTTGCCCCCCCCCCCCCTGGAAAAACTTGAAATGACGTCCCTGTTTTTTTGTCAGAATAATGATAATCATAATAAAAAAACCCGACATTAAAGGATGAATGAAAATCAGTTAGATCAAATAGAAATAATTTCATCAATAAATGATAAATAACATGAAAAATAAAACTAGATTAAGAAAAAAAAAAGCATAAATTCTGTTGTACTTTCAAAATGAACTACAAGACAGAAACCTGTGAGGTACATTATAAAGAAAACATTTTCAGCGATTTAAAATACTTCCCCGAACAGTACCATGAAGAATTTTTGAAAATTATGTAATTTAAATATTTAAAAATCAATGACTTGGGGGGGGGGGGATGAATAACAGCCAATAGTACTTAAAGTTTAGAAGAAAAGAAATGTGTTAACTTTTCCTCCAGAAGTCTGATCTTATAATTATAACTATTCTCCTAGAATGTAATGAAAGAAATAATTCTAATAATAGTCATAAAATTTAAATATCATTTATGTTCAAATCATATAAGAAAAGTATTAGACAAATGAAGTCCAACTAAAAGAAAAAGTACTTTATATACTTGTAATAAACTGTAAATTATTTAAAAAGATTTAGATTAGATAATACGATCACTCACGTAGCGGTTTATATTTTCCAACTGGATAACACAGGCAACAAAATAGAAAGATATGGATACTAATTACTGATATTAATAGCTAGTCAACAATCCTTTCATTTTCAAAGCAAATAATACGAAAGCGCAAACTAGATAATATTGTTTTAAATGTGTATACAACTTACAGTTAAGTTGCAGTAAAAATAATGTTCATTAAGTATTTACTCCATCTGACTACTAGGGGAAAAATAAATTCAAACTTTTCTCCACCGAAGTCTACTTCTTTTGATTACTAACTGCAAAAAAAAAAAAAAAAAAAAGTGTCCGTATGGAGAAATGGGATGAATTTTGCCATCACTGGTGAATGCCAGTTTTCGTCATTTCTGCAGTATTATTAACTGTTTTTTTCAACATGATGTTTCGTGTTTTGTTAAAATACAAATTACGGATTACAAACGATATTGAAAGCAAAATTTGACGCTAAATAAATTTCAACTCCACTGCATAGATGGGGACAGCTCAGATGTTTCAACAAGATATCTATATCGTGTCCCTAATCAATTTTAAACTTATATTTAAAAAAAAAAGTGAATGTAAAAAAAATATAGAAATTGCAATTTTTAATGTCTTTAAATAATATTGAAATTTAAATAAAGTTCAAATATCAATATTTTTTTCCCTCCCTCTCATTCTCTCTCCTTTTTGGCAACTCGGAAATAAATCACAGTAAGCAAGTGTGATTTGATCACTTGTGATGTAATTAAGCGGCGTTGACTTCCTAAGGTCACACCTAAACAAAGAGTGAAGAGCGACCTTGAGTAGTGTAGAGACCGCCTGCCCTAATCCTCTTTTTTTTTTTAAACCAGCTGGCTGATTATGGAAGGGGGGGGGGAGGCGAGATGCTCGTTTTCGTCTGGGGAACCGGTTTCCAATGACCGCACATTCCGAGACGATTTCGTCACGAAACCGTCTGCTGTCCCTGTGACGTCACTTTTGGGGAAAAACCCCTGTCGAGAAGAAAACAATAAAAAAAAAAGAGGAAGAAAAAACAACTTTCTAGTGCCCACGTGTTTGCTCACAACAATCGCCTTCATCTCTTTGGAATGAATGACTTTTAGTAGTGGAGTGAGAGTTTTACATCGCTGTCTTTTGGATACAGTTTGTTCGAGTTTTCTTTCACACAAAACAGTGTATCCTGGTCTTTATTCTGTGCTTTATAATCTCCAATTATATACATAAGTTACATTGATATTTTTAAACATCACTTGCCTCAGAAGTTAATTTGCCTGGGAGTTCACTCTTGTACTCGTTTTCAGTTTACATTAAAAGCAATTAATTTTTGACTGCGCATGCGCTAACGGCAGCAATTATAACTGTAAACATTTTGAAAACCGTACGGATGCTTCAACTCATTAAGAAAAATCAGTTAACATTAAAAAAAAAAAAAAAAAAGAAAGATATCAGCGATCTAATGAGCTGTATTTTAAGAGCTCATTAATTATTTAATGAGCTGTACTTTTCACTCCGAAGTGCGATGGATCACAAGGGATTGTTCCCAAATAATCTTTTTATCACCAATCCCTCTTTAGAAACGCGGGAAGATTGAAAGCAAGTGTTGCCAATTTGTGAATTATCCCGTACAATTTGTCGCCTGCTCAAGAACAATTGAAAATCAACCAGCTGCAATTTTGTTTACGAGTTGAAGCATCTGTATGAGTTTGAAAAATTTATAATTTTAATTTGCTATCGTTCGCGCATGCGCATTGAAAAGTTAATTGCTTTAAATGTTCATAATTCAATATTTTTATTTGAAATTTAAGTAGAATACTTTTTGTATGCTGTCATATTTTCTAGAGATTTGGTAAGGTTTGAAGGAATACTTTGCATGTTATTAGCCAGCAACCGGCAAAAAAAAAAAAAAATGGCAGCATTGAATGAAATGCTTATATTTCGGGAATATAAGTGCTACTTTCACCAAAGTATGTAAAATGATTATACATAATACGTAAACTAATTTCTGATATTTTCTGCTTATTCCCTGCTATTTACCGTGAATTATGGCAAGTCTAACTTGTTATAAAGTTTTTCAAAGTCCAAAATTGTACAATAAAATGTTGCAGCAAAGCGATTGAAAGACTTTTTAACATTTATTTTTAGTTTCTTATTTTTTTCACTTTTATGGAAGCCGCAACACTAAAAAGATAGAGAGGCAATGGTCTAGACTTTAACTTCCGATATTACAGGAAATTCATGAACGAATGCTTACCCGGAGATTTAAGTGCAAAAGCACTGAGGAGATTTTACTAATATATAAAACTCTTTTCCTAATGTTCCGTTTAGAGTAGGACCACTTGAACTTAGCTTTTAAGATAATTTCTCTCTTTCTGTTTTCTTTGAGACTGTTTAAAAATTCCACGACTTTAATGTACGTGTACGCCGTAGTGAATTAAGTAGGTCACAGACAAAAACTTACCAGCCTTGCAGTCTTTTTAAGTTTAGGATTAGTGAATATTTTACATTGGTTATTTTTTAAGAGTTATAATGGAATTGCTTTATGTATAATCATTTAAAAAATGCTTTTTTTTTATTGCAAATTAAGCTTTGTTCGCGGTATTTATTATACATTTGTTTTATCTGCAGCAATTAGTTTGAAAAAAAAAATTATTTTGAATTCAAGGATTTTGTTTGTCAAAATTGTATTGTGTGTTTAACGTTAATTCCTGTAACACTTCTGGGAGAGGAGGGCACATGTAAACAGGGGCACATGTGAACAAACGAGATTTCACCCAATTGACATGAAGGGAAAAATCTGGAAAAAAATTATGTAGATGGTAATACAAGTACTATATCCTGCCTGAAATTTCAAAGATCTAAACCATTTTGGTTTTTAGTTATCAAAGATCTTATGTTTTGGAAGGTGCCGATATACTTTTATGTTCCAGTTCTCCGAGTAAAAACACATCCAAAGCTTTTTTTTTTTTTTTTTTTTGTGTGATTTTGAACTTTATTCGTCTTAAAGTGGCATTAATAAGGAAAGTTTTAATGCATTATCTAAAAAATATATAAAAAGGAAAAAGAAAAAAAATACAGTTTTTATCAAATTAGGCCTAAGTTGAGATAAGGGGCACACGTAAACACATTATGCAGGGGCAGATGTGAGCAGTTCATCTGTGTGCCCCATAATGGTATTTAGTTATTTCAATTTCAAAAATTGTTTATTTTTTTATACATTGAATAGTCTAATTAAGAAATATTGAATAATTAAAAGTTTCAATGCTCAATATTTAGTTAAAATCTGAAAGAGTTGCAAAGAAAAGAAAGCTAAACTGTTGAAAATGGAACAGTTAACAGATGCAGTAAGTGACGCTGAGTCCGACATTAGTTTTAAAGACCGCAACTATCAAGAAATTTGCTTAAGTCAACCTTGCACCAGAAAATTTAGCAGTGCATGACTGTCCTCGTAGAATTCACTGCCAAAAAGACAAAAATTTACTATGAGTGAAACTTTTATGTTTCCAAAAACATATGATACATCGATAGTAAACATTCTGATGATATTCTGCTAAAATTACCACCTCCTTCAGTTTTTAGGTTACTCATGTCTAGCTGCATCTTCTGTTTCCTTTTCTGTAAAACTTTAAGGCTACAATGTTCGTTGAATTGAGTCAATTAATCACGTTGAAAAAATACCTTGATATTTTCATTGTAAGTGTTTTTTAATGTGTAATTAGCAGTATACTTAAAAATATTCTTAGGTGTTTTTTATTTCCATTTATGTATCCATGCTTACTTGTGCCTCAGGTGTGTTTAAAACTACCCCCCCCCTACGGGGGCAGATGTAAACAAAATTTAACATATTTTTGACTTATTTTTTTGGCTGGAATTCACTGTTGAAGAAGATTGGTAACTGCATGAAAATATTATCAAATGTTTGATTTATCATGTGTAGCACTTGTTTCTTTTACATCTCAAATTAACAATGAAAAAATGCAAAAATGGAATTTTTGTTCACGTGTGCTCCCCTCTCCCCTACTGTTAAATATTTTAGCCGGCGACCTTGGTTGACTTTACGCATGCGTCAGGTCCTTTATTAAAAGAGGGGTGATAGTGATAAAAGAGATGGCGAATGTGAGGGGGATTTTGTTTTGTTTTGTTTTTCAGTGGATTCGTTTTTTAGACTTGTTGGTTTGTATTAATATTTTTAATTAATCCTCTTCCTTATCAGTTCTAGGAAAAAAAATATGGGACAAAACCAGAGATGTTGCCATGGTGCATTTTCCTAATCAAGCTGTCTCCCATTTTTAAAATAACCGTTAACAGTAATTGAAGTTAAAAAACAACGTAAATAAAGCACAAATAAGGTAGAAAGTACAGCAAATAGCTATTTCAAGGCTACAATGGAGCCCCTTCATCAGTGCAAGAAGTTCAGCAAACAACATGAAAGCTGTAAGAGAACTGAGCGCGAAGCACGTGGGCCCGGTATTTATAACAAATGGGCCAGTGCGTATGAACTCACGACGAGAGCGGGAAAACACCGACCAATCAGCGATCAGCGAAACAGCCAGGAGAACGAAGAAAAGGGGGAAGACAGCAAAGGAAAGTAGGGGAAAAGAATAAAGGCGCGGGAGAAAACACTAGAAGACGAAATTATAAAAATTGCTTCCAGATGTCAGGGAAAAATGGAACACTGGAAAAATCATTCACCAGAGAATGGGAATTTTTCCGAATATAGTAAGCTTCCCAAAAATCGAGGTCATAAACTGACGAACATTTACAAATAATTCTAGCCGAAGAAAAATCAAAGCAGTGACCAGAAGTCCAACAATGCTGAGCAATGGAAGAGCGTGCTAGTTCTTTATGTTTAACATAATTTTGATGCTCTTTCAGACGGTGCTTAAGAGGCCGCTTAGTCTGGCCTACATAGCTAGTCCGCATTTGCAAGAGATGCTATAAATGCCCCAGTTGCTTTGGCAATCAATGGGATGCTTCAAGTTTGTAAACTTAATTTTGTTCACAGGAGAGAAAGAAATATCGAAACCAAACTTTTTCAAAATCTTTGCAACTTGATGACTTATTTTTGGATAAAAAGGCAAAACAATGGTGTAACCAACCTTAGAATCGGAAACCTTGCTAGAATGAGAGGGCTTTATTAGCCTATTATATATAGAATCAATAATCTTGGGCGAGTAACCCCGATCAAGAGCCACAGCTTTTAAATAAGAAAGCTCAGTATTTAAAGAACTGGATGAAGAACAGATATTCAAGGCACGAAATACAAAAGCCTTAAATGAGGCCAACTTTTGGTTTCGAGGATGAGAAGAGTAGTTGTGAGGAGGTAGTGTAACAGCAAAGGGCTTTCGATACACTGAAGTCATAAAATCGTTATTGCTTTTAGTAATCAAAACGTCCAAGAATGAAAGAGAACTTTCCATTTCCATTTCAATAGTGAATTGGATGCAAGGATCGATAGAATTAAGAGTGGAAAGTAAAAGCTCATTATTAACTTGGTTTTGGTCAAGCAAAACAAAGCAATCGTCAACATAACGAACATAGAACGGAAACTTTATGGTTTCAAAAAGTTTTACCTCAAAATAGTGCATATAAATGTCACTTAAAATAGGGCTCAAAGGGTTACCCATCGCTAAAACTTTCGGACACGCGATAGTAAACACCATCAAACACAAAAGTATTCTGCTCAAGACAAGCACGAGTAAGAGAAATAAGCTCATCAACCTCAAAACTAGAAAAATGATGTTCCTGGAGTCTCAATTTTAGACAATCCAGTGCTCCAATAACAGGTACATTAGTGAAAAGTGATTTCACGTCAAAAGAAGCCATCGTTACGCCGTGAGGCTTAAAGCAACGTAACTTCTGAACAAAGTCAATGGAATTTTTAACAGTGAAAGAATTGCTGGTCAAAAAGAGGAGAAAAAATGGAAACTAAATGCTTAGCTAGTTTGTAAGAAGCTGTGCCAATGTTTGAAACAATTGGCCTAAGAGGAACGTTTGGTTTATGGACCTTTGGTAAAGCATAAAATCGGGCACAGTGTGCAACAGAAGGAATCAAACACCTTTTTGAAGAATCACTGATGATAGGAGAAGCCTTCACAATGGTTCTAATCAAGTTGACCTCTTTAGTACTCGGGTCTTTATGAAGTGTCACATATGGACCAACTTCAATTAAATCTTTACATTTATCCAAATATGAGCTTTTGTCCAAAATAACAACTTGACCTCCTTTGTCAGCCTTAGTGACTACTATATCAGGATCGGAACATAAACCTTTTACCGAAAACTTAGCATGCTTGCTGAAAGTATTTGAAGTAAATTTAGCATTAAAAATCACAGTATTGGCAATGAGATGCCTAATAGAATCCTTTTGAGAAGCAGTAAGAGCACTAAATCTAAAGGCTTTCTCAATTGGAGCAACCAATTTGGGAAATGAAGGTTTTGAAGAAGAAGCAAAATTGTGATTCAGTTTGAGAGCATTGAGCTGATCCGAATTCAAGAGCTTAGAAGAAAGATTGAGGACCGCATTCTGATTCACCTTTGGTAAAACATCAGACGAATGATCCACATTATTAGCACAAAGAGATTTCCACTTTTTCTGAAGAGTAGTCCTATGTTTAAAAGTAGACTGAAGAACCCTATTCCAACTTTTCCTATCAACCGAATCAAAATCCAAGTCAGAATTCGAAAGTTTTAGATGCAAAGAAAACAACTCATTTTCAATATTAGAAATTTTCTTCCGAGTTTCCTGAATAATAGCTCTTAACAGAGCCAACTTAGAACGAAAAAGCACTTTGCTAATTTTAGGAGAGGAAGAAAGGTTACAACTCAACGAAATAAACTTTGGAATTATTCTCCTACGTTTACAACCACAGAGAAAGGACAAATGATCCAAAAACCTGTACTTTTTCAGTCTAAGACTACAAAACCGTTAACAGTGCTAGGCGTGGATTTCGAGGTTGGACATCAGTACCCTCGAAAGTAGTGGAAACATTACTCTTAAATATTCTCGAGAAGATTATTTTAAAATATAAACATTTTGAATATTTTTTCAAAGATATTAATAATATTTCATGAATAATATTTTTTCCTTATTTATTATTAATATTTAGTTTAAGGCCGTGTATTTTTTAAAAAATAAATTATATTTCAAGCAATGATTTACGCAGTGAAAGTGATGATATCAGGCGTAGACTACATGGTGGCTTCAGAAACGCACATACCACTTCGAAAAAGTACTATGCCGCGGAGGATAGGCAGACAGTATCTACAATAGTTTCGTTTTGGCGATGTTCGAAAAAAATGTTTTTATTTTCCACGAGCATCAGTAGAATGATGAAATTTGAAGTTGGGCCAATAATGTTTTATTTTCAACGAAAACCAAAAAGAAGTGCTTGTGCAGCAAAACTAAAGTATGATACATGACAAAATGCAAAAAAAAAAAAAAAAAGCAAGAGAAAAACGAAATTTTTTAGATGCTTCTATTTACCTGCTGAGGCAATCAAGATAACTGCTTTTTTATTCCTGTACAACAAAATCAAAATAGTTTCTTTTATAAGATATAAATAAAGTAAAATAGCGAGAAATTTCTAAGTCCGAAACAAGCAGGAAGTAAAACCTACAGCAACTGTAAGGCCTAGAATCTTTCTTAAGGTATGTAACTACCTTCGGACCCTTTTTCGCTAATAATATGAATTTATAACTGAAGAATATGTTTTAATAAAAATAGAACATAAAAATAATATTATTAGTGTTATATTGACCAAGTGATCATTAAGTTTTAAACGATTGGTGTTTTTTAGTAAAATTTGCAGTTACAGATGCGAAAAATTGCAGTTACGGCAAATCTTGTACTTAAATTTCTATTCAGTATATTACAAAAATATTTACACAGTAGGTGAATAACATCTTTCTGCGCACAATGAGCTAAAATATTTGCAATATCTCTAACAGTTTAAAAACAAAATTTTGTGCCAAAACTCGATTTTTGAAATAAAAAGCTTATTTTTCACAAAGAGAAAAAAAAAATAAATTCATTCATACAGATTAGATTTTAGTTCATTATACAGAAAGGTTGAGTGAAACATTGTCTCAAAACATCAATATCATATCTCAAAAATATTTTTTTTTTTTTTGTGACATTTATCGCAAGGCGAAATAGCGCATTCGTTTTTTTGGGGTAGTCACATACCTTAATGTAACTTCCTTTGTACTACAAAACTAAAGTAAGATACGTGACAAAAATTCAAACGAAAAAAAAAAAAACATGAAATAAAGAAAAAGAAGAAAGATAAAGAAAAAGAAAATCTGAAGAAAAGTGAAAAAACCAAAGGTGTGTAGATAATTCCGTTTACCAGCTAGGGCAGAAAAGAAATCTGATCTAAATATTTTTGTACAACAAAACCAAAATAGTTTTTGATTACATAGAAAGTAAAATCCCAAGAAATTTCCATATCTGCAATAAACAGGAGGTAAAACCTACAGCAACTGTAAAGTCTACACACTTTTTTAACGTAACTTCCCAGTTATTTTCATACCCAAAAATATTTCACTACAGAAAATAAATATTCTTGTATCTAAAAGATAGCAAAGCAAAGATGAAATACTCAAAGAGCAAAAAGACGGGATAGGGTTTAAAATTGCTAACTTGCTAAAGCTTTGTACTAAAAAGTTGTTCTAATGTAATCGAAGTAGGGAATTTCTTTTCATTCTTTCATCTTTCTTTTACTTTCATATTCGTTTACTCTCCTTTCTTTTTTTTCTTTTTATTCTTCCTTTTTTCTCTCTTTTTGTTCATTTGTGTTGAACTACTTCGCGCGTATATACGTTTTAGATTTCTCTAAAAGTAAAAAATAAACGGCAAGCGCATTAATATAAGAGTTAATACAAAGCTGCTCCCTAAATATAAATTCCATTGTATGCCAATACTTGAAAACATAATTGGAGCTGAAAAATATGTTTTAATATTTGCTTTTTAAAACCGCTATTGTGTTGTTTACATAAATGCATATTATCGCACCACTTAATCAGGAAACGGATAAAAGAATACCCCGCTTATGAGATTTAAACCTTCTGACACCGAGAGTTGGCACATTGATACAATGTGAAAATAACCAGCTTAATAAAAAAGCTTCCGTATAATGCATACACTGCAAACAATGAACTGTTGTTGCAGTATAATACTAGCAGCCGAGGTTCCAATTTAAAACAGTGTAATGCAGAGTAATAAACTAAAACTAGCAATTTTACAGTTGCTTACTGCAAAGTTAGCAATTTTACAGTTTATTGCCGTAAAATTTAACTGCATTATACTGTAAAAACAGTAATATAATTCTGGTAGCAGAGGTTCCAGATTTTAACTAAAATGCACGGTAATAAACTGTAAAATTAGCAATTTTACAGTTTATTACTGCAAAAGTTGCAATTTTAGATTATTACTGTAATGTTAGCATTTTTTACAATTTATTACTATAAAAATAGCTGTATTATACTGTAAGAACAACATTCATTTTTACAGTGTAGTAACGATTGGTTTGATCTTACAAACATTTTTTTCGTAAAAATCCCGAATTGTCCAAATGAAGAAATTTTTGAAATAAATGATGGGTAAAAGTTTATTATTTATATCTGAGCGGACGCGACTTAACCGAAATGAGCAAATTTTTCCACCCATATGTGCCGAAACCCCCATGTTATGCAATATATACCATTCCAAAAAAAATAAAGAATTTCATTTAACTGAGGGAAATACTTGTTCATTGGTGAATTTTGATCGAGAGAAGTTTTTCTAGCCTGGCTATTTGACTTTCATAATCCGTCTTCATTTGTGCATGCAGGAAAGGGCGTTCGCTCAGCAATTCCTAGAAGTTACCCGGATGTGCTCCACGCATCCGTAGGCGAAGTTCGAAACCACATGCAGATGGTAATTTGGGATGATTTCCGAAACAATGAGTTATTTCGCTGCGAAGAAATTATCACTTTAGTGCGTTCGTGTCGAAATGAGCTTAGTTCAAATTTCGGAATTTGAGGGTCAAACAACTGAAAATTTGCTTCAGTCATTTAATCCCAAATGCGGTTTTCATAGGAATAAGTTACACTATGTTTCAGAATCTGCTACTATTTATACATGTAACTAAAGAAGATATTAGTTTGCCTTTGTGTGTGGTGCACATGGAATTTCGTACACAGGATGTAGTTTTAGTACACCTTGTTCCGTTTTCTTTTATTTCAAAAATGTTGTATGTTTTATGTGGTTCTAAGCCTGTTTTATCTAATAAAGCTTAAACTAATTATTGTTTTTCACAGCATTGTTGTAAATCGCCCAATTAATTTTTACAAACTTTCTCGTAGTTAAGAATCTTTTACAATGAAACTTCTCAAAAGTAGTATTAAGAATTCAGGTCAAATAAGAAATAAATAAACACTGTTGTGAGCCATATATGCTATATAGATATATTAATTGATAAATATAGAGAGCAATGCTTATCAACAGGATGACGGTGTTGTCACACAATCTAAAGTGCTTTCTTGCAATTAATAATTAACTATATTTTTAAGAACAGTTAGAGAATAGTGTTCGGTAGGTGGCGCTGAAAACTGAAAATATTTCACTATTTCATTTTGCTTCTCTATTTCACTTTACCTTACATTCCTCTACAATTATAATTTAAAAAAAACATAAACTATAAGTTAAACGTACTTTTTTTTAAAAGATAAAAAAAAAAAGCTGTTTCAAACAAGCAATAATGACAATAATACTAACGTTAATAGCTAACAGCAAGAGTATTACAAATGAAATAGAAAATGAAAAGAATTGGAAACAAAACTTCTATGCAGTGAATGTAAAAAGCCCTTTTTCTTAAATTATTATTATTATCATTTATTTTACTTATTTATTTTTTTACATTTTCGTGATTTCCAATTGCCTTTAAGTGATAACATTAGATACACACATGTGAAACTAAGATTGTATGCGTGCGATCTTATAATTTGGATGCAATCATTTCATAAAGTAAAGGAAACATAAGAAAAAAAAAGCATACCGTATGTATAGTTACCTAAAAATCCTCAATTTTGTCATTCAGACATCAGTAAAAATTAGGGTTCTTCTGAAGCTTATGCATTAGATTTTTGTTTAATGTATTCGTACAATTTTGTTATTTTGAAACAATTATTTATTAATTGTTATCTTTTAAGGAAGTCTACATATAAAATGAGCAGTGAAAACGTGCAATTTTGCTCGTATGATTCATATTTAATGCATCGGTGATCCTTGTAAAACCCATTTCGTTACGCTTGACACGAAACATTAAAAAATAACATGATGAGATAGCATATATTTATCTTGTTTAACAATATGTGAATTAAAATACCTTACATGACTATCCTGAAGAAACTAATTTATTAGCTCATTTATTACACAGCTTTGAAATTAACTAGTGTGTGATAAAACAATTCATTTAATTAAGTCTTAAATAAGTTTATTAATACGTTTTAAACATTTATATCATTGGACTGATTGTTGCACTTAATTAAATGGAGAGATTGAGATGTTTTCTTGTTATCACGGTGTCAAGATTATCGCCAATTTGGCAGCTCAACTACCATTGAAATAGCTGACTCATTTGTTTTTTGGGCAGAAAATTTTCATAAGACTGCCAGCGGTTCAGTGGCAGTACGAGCTGAAACTTGACGAACTGTTTGAGCATTTAATTATTTCTTAATCAATCTTTCAAGATTGGAATTTTTACTCGTTTATTACATCGTCCATGCGTATTTTTTTGGAAAGGCTGATATTATTTTAAATGGGTGGAAAATATTGCAACTTTAATGGAAATTTTTCCACTGTTTTCTGAGTGAAACCATATTATCTTTCATAAAACTGAAAATACATAAATAATTAAGCTTTTTTTTTTACATGTAAAGGGTTTTTATATATAATGTGAAATTTCCATTCAACTAATACGTAGAAGAACCAGTTCACTGTAATTGCGAAGCCCGTAAATACGCAATGAAAATGTGTGAGCGTGGTCGTGCTTGCAGTAAAACACTTTTTTCTCTGTATGGAGGTGGAATTATTTATTTTTCAAAATTATTCGTAAAAAAGAACTGCAACGTTTACTTAACTTTACGTACTTAAACATTGCGTGAGCAAACTAAATAGAGGAAACCATGAGTCTTCTCTATCGTCACCTCCAAGCAACAGTTTATATAAATTTCACACACCATGAGAAGTTGCAAACGTTTCGTTATATTGTCTGCTTGCGTATTGTGTTCCTGGCAGCCACGAACGCTTCCATTTGAAAAAGGGGAGATAGGTTTAGGATGCTCACTGTTCTGCTTTCAGTTCTTGTTCGCTTGCTACTTCCTCGTTGCATTCCCCCCTATTTCAAGAAAGTCAGGAGAGACGTTAGCGCGTGCGCAGATTAGACGGAGGTTTCGCGAAAAAATGTTAGATAGTACTTATTAAGAGACAGTAGTCTAGGCAATTCCCTTTTAGAATAATTAGAATTATTAAGGTTTTTTTTATCAACTGCTGGTTATGTTTCGTAACTTTTATGTCTAGCGCTATCACTAATAAAAAAAATGCTTTATAACGTGAAGAAAAAAATCTATTAAAAATGTATATATTTTTTTTTATTTTAGAAATTTTATAAATATTAACGGCTAACGAAGAACATATACTTACTTGGAAAAGCAGTGTTTCGCGGTAGCAAACTATAGCAATATAATCCTAATAAAATTTATGTAAGGGAAACAAAATACACAGAGTGTGAGTAATCAAATGACTTCATGTAAGAATTATGTATTTTTGTGAAGCATTCAAAGTTGTTTTCTGGTCTGCTCTGAATTTTAAGTCATGCTTTTGTATATTTGCAAAGTTATCAACGTCTTTTTCGGGGAGGGGGATCTGCTGTATTTTAAGCCTTGCATTTTAATTTTTGATAAGTAATCATAAATTCCTTTTAGAGGATATGATAGTTTTTTCGGGGAGGAGAGGGGGGTTTGCTGTATTTTAAGTCTTGCATTTTTATTTTTGATAAGTAATCATAAATTCCTTTTAGAGGATATGATAGTTTTGTGAGAAAACAATTTTTAACTGAAAGATGAATTAATAATGATGTAAGATTTAATCACCTGATTTACTATTTCACAAATTGTTTTACAATGATAAGCCAATAATTATAGGATGACATATTGTTATTTCAAGTGTGTAACCTGCACGAGGATTAAGTTCATTTTGCTTAATGAATGATGGTTTACTTAAGTTAAGAATCAAACCTTTTCCCACGCATTTGATATGCTTTAATCATTCAATTTTCATTACTAATATTTTCTAATAAAATTTCAATTGGAAGGAGTTAGTATCCATTTGAATTAGTGTAAATATATTTTTAAGGCGAAATCTATTGTCTGTGTAATTTCTGTAATGTAATCAAAATTTTCAATGCCTTAGAGACTAATATATTTACTAAATTTAAATGTAGCGATTTACAGCTGGATAATGAAAAACGGGAATAAAAAAATGGAGTACTTTTAAGTACAAGAAGCTCTAAAAAAAGTTTGACTTATGCAAATAAAATGCAGCGTTTCGCTAAAACTGCGCTTTAAATTTATTCAAGGAAAAAAATGAGTCACTAACGAGTTGCTGGTCTAATAAGTGAGCGAAAAAACTCCCATTTAATGCAAAAAAGACGCAGAAGAAATTTGCTCCCCCAAGTAAATGATTCGAAGGTTGGGAAAAAAAATCTTCATTTGAAAGTTTCGTATCATCTTATGTCACGGGTACTGTAGTTGGAGGTTCATTTGCGTTAGAAATGAAGAGTTCGCTGAAATATCAGTCTTGAAAGTTGTTTTCTGGTCTTCTGCATCTTAAGTCATGCTTTTGAAAGAATTGAGATGCTTTGGAATTGTTCGAGATAGTATGTTTTTTTCTGAAAGCTTTATGAAAGATTTTAAAAACTTTTAATTTTAAAGAGTTTGATTGAAAAAAAACCGTATTAAACTCGGAATTTTTTTCAGAAGTTCCAACATAGCACTATTATTATTATCACAATTATCATAATTGTTGTATTTATTATTTTTTTTAAACTAGTGATCTCTTTTTGACACGTTAAGAGTAAACTTTTAAAACAAAACAAAAGTAATGAAATAGAATGCAAACGGAAGGGACATACATTGCAGACTACTTGGCGCGTAAAAACGAGAGGCCGAATCCAGTGTCGTTTGGCGAGATTCCCACAGAACCCTATACAACTGAAGAGAGGTCTTTCGAAGATTTCTGTACAGCTGTTTTTTCTACAGTAATTAGCAGCTTCGCAGAATAGAAATGTTTTACTGTTCACAAAAGCTATTTCTACCCAACTGAATAAATAATAGATTACTCGTAATTAAATCACGAAGTATGTACGCTCAAATTTTCCTGCAAACATATTATTTTTATTCCATCATTCTTCAAGGGCTCTGCAATTATTCATTAAAGGCTTGCTGTTCTGGCATAGATAGAGCATGAAATGGAGTGCTCTGCATCGTTCGAACCGTGGGTGTTACACAGTGCGCTTTAAAGGACAGACCTATAAAGCTTAATTAGAGCTCAAGGGAGCTCTACTACGGCAAATTTTCAGTTTTATGTGAATTTGTGTCGGAGGTCCTCGTGTACCACACGTCGGATAGTAGCTCAAGCTGCAATTAGTTAGTGAGTGCTCTGATTGGTTTTCCAGGATTTTCATCGATAGTAACTTGGATACAGCTATCAAATTATGAAGTCCGGATACTTCAACTTTCAACAACGGCAATATTCAATGAGTTGCAGCCCATAAGCCAGGGCTAAGGTAGAACTGAAGCAAATATACCCGCAACTCGGTCATGACATCCTGAGACTGCAGTTTTGTCCTTATTCTGGACTCCTCAGTCAGGAATAGTCAATGATTATTGGCTATTCCTGACTGAAGAGTCCAGAATAAGGACGAAACTGCAGTCTCAGAATGTCATGACCGAGCTGTGGGTGTATTTGCTTCAACGACAATATTGTTTCCTTTGAAAGTCTGTGACCAAATCACCGTTTGCAGCTCCCGATTCTCTCCTAGCTTAGCAAAGAAATGACTGGTCGGCCTTCAAGAATGCAGCAATTTGTGTAACAGTTTGCTCCGCAGGTTAAAGAGATGATAACAGCATGCTTCTTCCTTTCCTGGGTAAGAATAGGGTTCGTCATATTTATCTGCACCGAAAAAAGCTCTGCTACTATAACACACAGGAAAATAAGCACCTACATTGTATGTTCTCAAATAGCTGCTGCACCCTGTATATGTCCTAGTCTGGCTTTACTTCCTACACACTACAAAGTAAATGACACTATTTTCTCTGAGTTTATTAGGCAATAAAGCAGATTCCAAGTCGCGCATAAGAATCAGTTTTTTAGAACAGACAAAACATGAAAGCAGTGGTTTAGATAAAAAGAATTGAATTATTTAAGTAGCAGGAAGCAAATCTGACCTCAACCCTTAGGAGAATCTGTGGCACGTCTAAAACACTGTGTGGGTGTGTATCAAGTAAAGTACAATTAACTGAGGCTCTAATTGCTTCCTGGCACGCCAGAATAAGGAATAAGAATGGAGAAAGAATTTCGCTCCCCCGGTTAGAAATTAAAGACTTGTGTTAGAAAATATTATCAGGATCATAAATTCTTTGATAAAAGTAAGGACAGATTTTTCTTTTCCTTTTGAACAATTTTAATTGTTTATTGCTTTCACCTCTGACCGTCGGATTTGTTTTTCGTAATAGAGACGGATAGTTTGTGACATGGCCAAAAATGATTGCTCAAAGAACAAGTCATACCATCTTCTGCTATTGCTTAAAATCGAGAACTTTGTGGTCAAATGAACTGTTTTATGCTTACAGGTTTAATTGATTTAAACACATTGGTTTTTTTAAAACTAGTTATGAGTTTGAACATCTATAAATGCTGAATAGCTATTGGATTTTCTCGGACAACTACTTAAAAAATGTAATGGCTGGTAGAAGAGACTGAAACGAGAATTATAAATGAAACGTCTGTGCGAAAATATGCACTGGTGTGACAGATGAGTACAACTAAAATCGGTAGATCGAAGCAGGTTGCCTGCATTAATCTTCAATTATTAATTAAAACTGTCATCTTATAATATCAACTGCAACCACTACTTTATTAGTAAGCTGCCACATACATTGTAAAATCTGCTTATTTCTTCCTCATACCTGTCTTTATATTTTGTCCGTATTTTTCTTAGATCATAGTGTTTCGTAATTAAATCCCAAAACACAACTACATTAATTAATCATAAACGAAAAAAAAAGCTTCCTACAAATGTACTTGTGAATCTTTACTGTAAAATGGGATGAATTGGTACACTTTTTCCTCTTTTCAGCTTTGCTTGTAAAAAAAGTAGTTAAAAATTTTTATTTTTTAATTTCATTTTTTCGGCAAAAACTTTGGAATTGTTTTGCTTTTAATATTCCAAGCAAATACAAAACATGTTGAACAATATTATGAATATATACAATGAATTGGAAGTGTTCCGATTCACCCCACTAATCGATGTCAATCGGAACATAAATTGAAATTTTATTTTTTTTTTCAATTTAACCTTAATTCAAACAAGCTCTCTGTTCTACTCAAACTCTCTGTTGTGATTGTTCTAAACAGGCGATTGCTACTAATTGAAAAATTGGTCTATGAATGCTATAACGAGTTGTTTGGTGCGCGTCTGTTTTTGTCTTACTCTAACTGCGAGATAAAAGTTCTCAAGTTGCTGCCATTATATTTACAGTATTCTGATATTTTACTGCGTTTTTCGTGGTAAACTGATATAATTTAATGTGTATTTCCAAAATAGAAAGTATGGAAGGAAAAAAACGAGTTGTAAAAAATTGTGTTAATTCCGGAAAGCATTAAGCCTCAGTAAGCTCACAAATAAATCATATTAATTTCTTCAAGATGCTTTGCAGTGATTGAATTATTTAGTATGCAAGAGCTACATCAACATAATTAATTAAAACCTTTCAGCTGAAAGTAAAAAGGTCCCAACGAATCCAATAAATCATAAAAACTCTCCTCCAAATGATGAGGGCTTTTTTTTATTGGGGAATTTATACCGGTCGGGGTTCCATGCCCCCCGTCGGAGCAAGCTTTGCCCAGGCAGTAGATATCTGATCTATTTCGCTCATATATCCCTGAGCTGCATTCCCTGCTACCTCTAGAACCGCGCCCACGCAATATTTTCCCTTTAGAGGAAAGCTGCCCTCAGTCGTCAAAGGCCCTGTCACTTCCAACAGCGCATGCAGAAAAGAACGACAGACAAAGGCGCCGTCGAACGCTCTACCGCCTTCCAAAGGATGCCCATTGACTCGAATGGAGAGTTTCGAGTAATTTCTTCCGATCTGCCGAAGCCTTTGGGAAGCTTCGAAATAGGAGGATTGAGCACAGACAAATAGTTCGAGAGCGTTCCGACATTTCACCCGTGCCCATTATCTTGCCTATTTATTGTCCTTAAGCTCGAACGTAATGAATTTTTCCACTTGTTGCTTGAGTCTCACTTGCAAGGGAGCTTGGGACTCTTGCAGAGAAATGTGTTCTTTGTTACATGATGCGATACTTGCTGATTAGTTATGGTTAATGATACTTTTATTTGGAGGACACAAGGGACGAAGAATGCGAGAATACGTATTCGGAAGTTCTTCATGTAGATTTTTGGCTCCTAATGGTGCTGTTGTTTGTCTAAAATTCGTAAATTTTATATATTTGGGACTTGAAAATCTAAAGAGCCTGTTACAAATACTATATTTACTCAAATCCTACGACGCATTAAAGAAAAAATTGCGAGGAAAATTCGGATGCATTGCATACAAAACCATTGGAAAATTATGATAATTCCGAGCCGTGTCAGATTTTGATCATTTTAAATAAAAGGGGAAATAGTAAGAATGGGAAGCTCAGTGGGAAGAGGAAAAAGGTGCGGGTCAGTTGTAATGTGCAAGAAAACCTTCGAACGAATTGAAAATTTTAGTGAAACAAACATTGAAAACAAAGAAAAATATATGCCATTTACCCTACCATGAATGCCATCATTTGGCTTCAAATATATCACACAGATGGTCATGTTCAGCGCATTCTTCACTCCTCCAAGCATCGAATGAAAGCTTCCTTGCCCGATCAAGCATTTTCAATTTTATCTCCTCTACAGCTCTCCGTATCCTTTCCTTCTATCCGTATACCGTTATACCTATGTGTCCTTATATCATGACTGAACTCAAAGAGAGAATACGTGCAGTTGTAGAGGAGATCCCATTAAATGTGCTGGATCAGGTGATGGAAGTTTTTTGTAGTCAATTTTACGGGGTGCAAATTATTTCCGACCTTTTCCTTACTTCCATTTATCAGAAAATGTTGAATACTTAGAAGAAATTATTCTTAATGTTTTGACTGAGATGCTGTACAAGTGGCGTAAGAATACTCATAAAGTAGATGAGCTAATATTTAGAAAAGTGCCAATTTGAGTCCCAAGTGAATTTTCACTAGTATTTCAATAACTAGTTAAAAAAATAATTTTCCCCAGAAAGAAGACAAGGTTTGCTTTCATTTCATCTAATAATATCAGAAAAAAAAATTTTTTTCTTCAGAAAATATTTATTTTATACGTCAAAATCAGATCGGTAACGTGTCCCCAGTAGCAAAGCTTAGCATGCAAACAGCTTAAGCGCACTTTCTAACTTCCCAAAAAAACGCACTTGCACAAAAAACGATTCTATTTTTACCCCTTTGTTAATATTTTACTTCATTTTTGTTTTAATCGATTCCTGATTTTTTAGCCGATGCGAAATAATCGTGTCTCTAGTTCCGTCGTCAGAGCAGTAACAATAACTTCCGATCTATGTTTAGGCTCCCAAAATCATTTCCTGCATATATACCACGTGATACTGAGTACCTGGTGGGATGTTTTATCGCATCGTAATTAAAAATTTGCATTTCTGCATCTAAAATTGCAGGTAAGATTTTTTAAAGTGATTTTATAAAATGTGTGTCATTTAAGTCATCAGATCGGTAACACCCGCTAAAATGCGCAGTTTTTATTATTTTAAAAATTATTTTATATATAAGTACAGTCCTTCATTACAAGTGAAAAAAACCACGTGTTTGATTTTGGTTTAGCGCGATCGACTCGGAAATAAAAAAAAAACTTTGTCAGTTTGTCAGATCGGTAACAGTCAGAGCGGTAACATTGAAAAACATCGAATGTGTTACCGAACTAAGTCACACGTTTCAGAATTATTAAAAAGCAAAAATCGTAGGTTTTAGCCATATATATTGAATATTTTTGTTCTTAAAAATGAGAAGCAATTAGTTTTAGTACAATTGCTTCATTTGTGGTTTGTATGACCTGACAATAGATGTTAGTAAAATAAGAAAAATTGACACTGCAGAAATTAAGTTAATTAATTATTATTATTCTATTTATTTATTTATTTATTTATTTATTTTTTTTTGGTGCTTAAATTTTTCATAACTTCGCTAAATAACTAGATAATAACTAGCATGTTTAATTTGGATTTCTGATCAAGAAATTAAATTTCCTGCAACTAATTAAAGAAAAGCAAGCAGCAGAGTTGTGTATTGAAAAAGTTGAAGTTGTGTGTTTTTTCAAATTAAAGCAAATGTTTTATGAGCTTGAATTTCCTAATCTTATAATTTATTTTGTCTAAAAACCTTATCGCTCATTTTTATTTC
This sequence comes from Uloborus plumipes, assembly GCA_038373865.1. Lineage (NCBI taxonomy): Eukaryota > Metazoa > Arthropoda > Arachnida > Araneae > Uloboridae > Uloborus > Uloborus plumipes. The sequence goes on along the minus strand of JAXGGA010000195.1, from coordinate 20,478 downwards.
CAAGAAATGCTTTTTTATAATGAAATTTGATTTTTTAGCTAATATATATATTTTAATATAATTATCTTAATTCTATGTTAAAAATGCAAGGAAATGATATCATTTTTAGAGATGTTAACGAAGACTGAAAGCATAAACTCAAATATGTAGCTCATATTAACATCAGATCTGTAACACTCATCAGATCTATAACGGCTTAAAAGTGAGTAATCTAAGGAGGGGGTAAATAACTTCCTTGACCTCCCCCCTTTTATTTTCTTGCATTTAGACCCAATTTAGACTTAGAATCCAATATTAATTTTTTCTGCAAAAAAATTTTTTTATCAGAAAACTCCAACTGTAAATTGGCACTTTTTTAATATTGGCTCAGATATCAAAAATATGTTTGTCCATTTGTTTCATTAATGTTATTATGACTCTGAAGTATTTGACGGAGAAGAGTATTAGGAATAATACTTCAAAACTTGTTGTCGTTTTCCCTGCCGTGCCATTATTAAATAATAAAGATAAATGCACAGGAAACTAACCACGGCAGTGTTGGGCATTAATTAACTCAATCTTCCTAAGAAATTTCATCTTCAGTTCAGATTGATTAAACTCAATAGCTCATTATTATTAACTGAAGTTAAATTAACTTGTTTAGTCGACGGAAAAAAGATTAATTTAGTTAAGATTGATATACACTCTGATTTAATGCAGTTTAGATCAAAATCTATGTGATTAATTTGTCTTAAATCAATCTGAACTAAATCAATCTAACAAAATTGTTGTTCTGTGTATGAATATAGTACAAGGTAATAAATGTAAGAAGAAAAATGCAATTGGATCCCATTTGAAAACTATTATACATTTTGTCAACTTCAAAGTTAAAAGGAAATGGAACTACTTTATTTGTGTCACATAGTCACAGTAGAACTATGAATTAAACAGTCTCTCAAATGAAAAAAAAAAAAAAAACTGACGGAGAAGTAATAATGGGAGAGGAATGGACCACTAAGAAAAATTTCATTTTACGTCATTGTAGTTTGCCAAAATAGGAATAGTGAATGAAATATCATGCAGAATGAAATATTTTATTCCATATGGTCATTTTCGCACTCGACAAAAGTCTTAAGTTGCCCATTTCCATGAACGAGTTTACTTACTTGCTTGTTTAATGTACTATTTTCGTAGAATTTTCAGAAAAAGCAGTTTGATGAAATCCGTAACTTTAAATTTTATGTTTAAATTTAAAAAAAACTGTGCATTTTATGCATTTTAATTTGCATTTTGTGGTTGTTGTTTCAACACTTATTTTCAACCCAATAAAAATGGAAATTCAAATTTATCTTAATAGATCCGTCCTGCACCGATGGTGATATATACGTCAGCTATATCAGTTGAAAAAACACTGAAATGGTTAAGTATCATACTAATAAACAAATAATAATGAGGAAATTAGATTGTAATCATTATTTTACTTGCTTCCCAAATTTACTTTTTATTTATGTAAATTATTATCCTCCAAATCTGTCCACTAATAACTATTAACGAAAACAAAGGAGAATAAATGTAATAATGGTAATTTAATACATTTTATTATAATTATTAGAAATTTGTGTCTTCATAGTAAAGGCTCCCCCCCCCCCTTTTTTTTTTTACTTTGACTGCTAACAACTAATTTTCTTTACCCACATAAAAAACGTGCAACAAAAGTTATTTATTTCAATACTCTTTTTTACTCTTATCTATTATGAAACTAATTTATGAGATGAACATGGAAAAACGTTTTTGTTTGCACAGTTGACTATCTCTTTCGCTAGGTTAACCCCACCTAGTCTCATAAGGGCGACTTCTCTTTACTTCAGATCATTACGGCAATTGAAAGTCTACAAATGGTATGAAGGCACTTAAATGCTTCAAACTCTTCTGTAAACGTCCAAATATGTGCGTACTCATAAATGATCTAATTTTGGGATATTTTTATGTCATTTTGTTTAACATAAGTTTTTGGGAGGATAACGTGTCTAAATAATTATTATAATGTTTATCATTACTCAAGTTTGTCTAAATTTTCATTTTTCTTCCTAGATAAACTTGTTTACATTGGAAAAATAGTGAGAATAGATTTTTATGGAAGAAACAATTTTATTTCATAGAAGTAAATTTCACAAAAGGTTTAAATTTTATTATGAAAAGAGACACGCAAAAAATTGAAATACATACCAATAACTCATACTGCCGCGCACCTTATTTTCATCATCATGAATTAAGTTCGACAAAGTGCGCATTTCGTTTAGGAAAAATTTTCAAAATACGAGAACCATTAGATACGTTTAAAATAAATGGTCGAAATGACGTATTTTGCTTAGTTATTTTATCTTAATAAAAAATAAAATAACCTGAAGCAGTTTACACGTTTGTCGCAAGGGTTGTAAAATTTTGGAAAACAATCTGCTCACCATCAGCTATGTCATTTAACCCCACTAAAATAAGCCTAATTTGTTGTAAATATTGGCAGACAGTCCGATAGTTAAAATACCCTTAAATCAGCTTCTTTTTGATTGAGACATTTGGCAAAGAGCCTGCGCCATTCGAATAAAATTACCATTATGATTTTTTTTCATGAATGCGAAGTTAATGTTTCTCTCTGAGAGTGAAATTTAATTCCAGATAAATGCAGGAAAGTTTTGTTCTTTCCCATTTTTTACCGACTTTAAGAAACAGACGGTTATTTTATAATGCATAGTTTTTTCCTCGACCATCACAACTTCTCACTGAAGAGACCAATTTTGATGATTCAGTCTTTTTAAATCGATAGATGGTGTCATAACTTAGGTCATGTACTTTCGTTTGTTTTTTGGTAAAAAAGTTATTGATGGAGAAACAGTTGATTTCTTGTAAGTTGGAGTAATTTACATAAATATTTCCTTGCAAAATAAATGCTTATATATGAAAGTAATTATTGAAGAATTGGTGATTATAAAACAGTATACAATTATCACTAAAGAATTTTCTAAAAAAAAATAATAATAATACTAAAACATTCAGTCTGTTTAATTTAGCACCATTTTAACCCTTTTATGCCCAGGTTTTTTTAAACTTTTTTTTTCAATTTTTGTCTGCTTTAAACTCTTACTTGGATTGGTTTACATACATTTTAGGCTTAAAATAGTTCGCCGCTGCCATATTTATTAAGTAGTTTAACGTCCTGTTTATGGGCTATTTTGCAGATATGTGAGAAAAATACGACCATACTTGACTTTACTTTTGTAAAGTAACATTACAGAAGGCATCTGTGATGAATTTTAAGCGAATCATTTTAAAATAGTTTAATTTTATGAAAAAGTTCGCAAAAAAATTACTTTCTGTGACTACCCATGCTGAATCGTAGCTTGACTGATTTGTCTGAAAATAGCTGTCAATAAATAAACTCTGATGTCTAAATAGTAGCTCTAACTGAATATCTCAAGAAGAAGAACTATTTAACTTGTGAAAGACAGCTTTAGTAAAAGGATATACCCCATTACAGTTTTTTGTATGCAGTAACTAATAAGCGTCCCGTTTTTAGGATACTGGGCATAAATGGGTTAAATTTATTTAAGGCTGAGGAAATATTTAATTTGTACTATACGTTTGACAGTTCTATGTGGCTATAGCTTTTATCCATTTTAGGATGATCATAAAACAGTAATTCAGTAGTAAGAGGTTTTGCTGATGAATTTTCTAAAAAAAAAAAAAAAAAACTCATTTAGCCCGTTCGTTTTAGCATCTTTGTTAATCGACTTCAAAAAGAGAACGTTTTTTACTTCTGCTCTGTATTTAATTTGGTTTGTTTATTAGTGATCTAATGATGGTCTTATTATAAGCATTTTGACGCCAATCACTCCAATTGAAATGACACAAACAATCGTTTTGTCGTTAAACGTTGCTACTAGCCAAAAACTTTAATGCAAGAATTTAAACAAATGAATCATCCCCTTAGAGAAAGATGTGGTCACCATCCTATTTTAGGAACTAAACGTTGCTATCATCGAGATTTTGAATTTAACAAATTTCATGGCTCTCTTTTAAAAAAATAAATTTTCATCTCTTCCTGATGCAGACAGCTGAAATTAATTGATAACTCCATTAGAAACTATTTTCTTCATGTACAATCAGCACCAAAACTCTTCTAAAGCCATCATCCATAACTAAGTTTTGTCATCATCTTCTGTTATTTCAATGAGCTTGTAGCTATGTACACTGAAGTTTGTTTACTCTCTCGAAATTATAGTCATATTATAGAATCTTTCTTTAAGATTAGTTCATTAGTATTTTGAAGTTACTCAACCGAAACAAAAATAGCCAATAGCATTTTCTTTAGAAAAATGGTAGAATAGCTGACCAATGAATTAAAAGCAAGATTTCACTTTCAGAAAATTCTTAATAACTTTAAAAACTCTAGTATTTTGTAGACGATAGTAAAAATATTTTGATTTATGAGTGTAATTACAGTGAACTCTCAATTATACGCCGCCTCATTTATGCGCCTTTTTCATTTATACGACGATTTTGAATGGTCCCAGCACATTCCATAGCAAAATAATGATAGTATCATTCGTTTATGCGTCGCTCTAAAAATAAATATTTCACTTATGCGCCGAATTTTTTTCTAAAATTTACAAAAATTAATTTATTTTCTTTAAAATATACGCATTTTTCCTCACTTTCCACTTTCATCTTTCACCTTCATTGCTCATGAAAGGCATTTTGTCCTCATGAACTAGAGTTCGGAGAGGGACAATTATCTATTATGCATCGTTTTAAATTGAACTGTTTGTAATTAAGTATGCTACAATTTTTTTTTCTGTTTCTCATTGTAGTTACTTTATAGTAATTACCAAACCGTAGAATTATGTCTCGTTTCTAAAAAACACGTTCTTCATTTTCTCATTAAAACCTACGTTGCGTTTTAGTCCTTTAAATAGGCTTGTTCACTTATACGTCTCTCTCACTTATACGCCTGTTTCTCTTGGTACCTTGGGCCGGCGCATAAGTGAGAGTTCACTGTATTAGAAAAAAATAAGAAAATATTCATGGTTTTTGGGAGTTATAAACTAAAATGGTGCCCAGTAAATGAACACGTCTAATCATAGACAATTTTTTTTCTAGTCGTTTGATTTTGGAGTTGTTTAGAACATCCACTGAAGAAGAAAACTTTGAAACCTTATTTTTTAAAGCCAAATATACGAGCTACTCGCTCAGTCTATACGGAATATTCATTCACTGGCCGGACTATGGTGTCTCTCTCATAAGTTGAGCCATAACCTTGACAAAGTTTATTTCTATTCGGGATAATAGAGGAGAGTAGTTGGCACTGAATTGAGATGCGCTTTTTTCGTGGTAATTTTTAGAAAGTATTCCTACTAAAATTTGCGCTAATATAACCCGTCTGCTTTTCACTGAACTCCCCAAAAAGAAGTAAACGTTTTCAATAACAACAGATGTCTCAAATTTTCAGAGCCACACCATAACAAAATATTTCAGTTGAAGTTTACTCATCCTAAAATTATTGGGGCTAATTCTTTTCTAGACGATCTGTACTTAAAGAAATATACCATATAAATCTTCCCATTCATGATTTTATTACCTAAATAACCTCTTCATAGGAAAAAAGATAAATTTTCAATCTGCTTTGGTAAGTTTCTTCCTTCCAGAAACTCATAACTCGCCAAATGAAGCTGTTTTCGCTTCGAACCCTATGAAGCCAGTTACAAGAAAGTCAAAGGGGAAACACAAGAAACAAACGCACACAGCAAATAAGTGCATTTATTAATGTGGCGACTCATCATGATGAGGGCAGTTTGCCAGCTACTCTGGCCAGCATACAATGATACTGTCTAGCCCCGCGCACAAGAAAAATAAATGCTTCCTGTCCTGTCACTCGACTAAAAGGTTTCTGCTGTCGTTTCAACCGCATCGGCCCTGTTTTGTGTTAGGATCTTAATGGTTTCTACAGTTTTATGACTCTTTCGATGTCTAGAAATATAGACTTTATATCATAAACGTTTATTTTATATTAGGCTCTTTAAAAAAGGAGAAATAATGTATTGAATATTCTAAGACTAAGCTCAGTTTTTCTTTCCATTTCTTTACTGAATTTTAAGAGAATAAAATTACGAAAACTGAAGTGGTTGTTATTTATGCAAATAAAATTTTTTTAATCTGTACAATTTTCAGCCGAAGAAAAAATATTAAATGATAGCAACGTGTTTTCAGTATACGTCTTTTGTAACTAGCTTGTTTGGAAAGCATAACATTTTCTGACCCCATAATAGTTCAAATAATCGTTAAAAACTAAATATTGTGGGTGTGTTTTATGTCCCCATATAACTCTATGACAGAGGAACTTCAAAAATTCGAATTAATTAGAACCGTAGGCAGTTCGAACTTTCAAATTGTTCGGAAATAACCAAGAAAATACCGTTTAGAAACGCTTCAATTTAAATGTGATTGCTGTCAAGTTTGAAGCCATATTTAAAACAAAGTGCGCTAAGTATTATTTACAACATGCGCTTTTTACACTTCGTATACGCAGCACACGTAATGCTTCATTGATTAATAGAAGTTTTTAATTGATTGTCACGACGTTGGCAACCATTTTAAAACGTTTAAGAAACGAAGTGTGCTACCCGAGCTTATACAAATCTTAATAACATTATTCTTAACCATTACGGTCCTTAACTTTTACCATTTTTAAAGATTGTCTCAATATTTACAACCATTTTTAAATGTTTGTGAAATGAAGTGGTACTTGAGCCTATACAAACCTTAATAACATTATCCCTAACCATTACCGTCCTTAAAATTACCGTTTAAAAATTATTGTAACAAAGTTAACAACAACTTTAAAACTTTAATAAAACTAAGTCTGCTGCATAAGCCTGCACAAAATTAAATAACATTATCCTTAACCACGTTATATTCTGAGTAAAAAGTTATCACTGAAAAGACTTAATTTATTTCCATTCCAAAGAATAAAGATTACGTTGCATGCATCAAGTATTGCACCGCTCCGATTGTAAGATTTCAAAGAGCAATATTGCAGCTGAAGTTAGTACCCTTCTCCTTCCCAAAATCAAGAAAAATACGCAATCATCTTCTTACACCACATTTCTTTGCAATAAGGGGTTGTGGGGATTACTTTTACGCCTTAGCGAAGAAGGAAAAAAAAAGCGACTGAAACTGCTACTTTTTCATCTGGGCATTAGAAAAAAAGGAGATCTTGTTTTTCTCGCACTCTCTATATCTACGTTCAGAAGCCACTTTTACAGGAAGAGAGGGAGAGTACCCTTCAGCGATTAGTGTTTATGAATCACTTGCTTCCTAGATTGTTGGTCTAGGAAATTAAAAGAAATAACGGTGGATAAGTTTTAAGATTTTCACATTCATCACTGCGTAAGTGGAATTATTTTTTTAAGGGTATAATATCATGGATAATTTTAACATTTTAATAAATTGAGGTGCTAAAACTTGTCAGTTTTAAACCTGTTTTGATTGCAGCTATGGTGCTTAAGTAAGTTATAATAATTACAGTTTTATGTTGTTTTAGAGTCAAAAATGCTTTTAAATTTCCCTTTTCTTTTTAAAATGGTTTTTAATGACGCAACTCATTGTTACTCTCGTGGAGAGTTTCAAGAATATTAAACAATAAATCTCCTGCATCTACCATTTTATGTTTTTCTTTTCCATGTACTTTTTATTTTGATTTCATGTCTAAGTATAACTCATTTTTCTTTTTTTATGTTGAAAGTGAGATAGCTTTTTTAAAAGTATGTTAATATTTTAACTCGGACAAATTTAGAAATTGTGATAATGCTTTTTAAAATTTACTCCGTTTTTACGCATTGTTTTCTCGAGTTAATAAGATAAGACAAACTTATTTTATGTAATGAATTTCAAAATATTTTATTAATACACATTAGTGCTCAATTTCTGCACATTGTAATTTTGTACGTGATTTGTTCCTTATATTTTACGTACCTAACATAAAAAACTTAGAACTAATTTTCATTTCTACCTAAGCTATGCTCCACTGACAAGTATGTTCAATCCGTTATATTTTGCAAGCTTATATTCTATAGTGCAAATACATATAAAAAAATGTGACAAACAAATTTATACCAGTAAATGTATAGTTAAATAATGTACCCAATGTTGGTTTAAAGTTTGCAGAAATATCCATTATTTATCTGTAAATAGAACCAAACAACCTCTGTTCCATTTCAACTAAACTACCTGAATCAGCTTCTTTTACCATATATGTTTCTTTACAGTTGATGATCATATTGCATGTGTTATGTATCTGTCGAACTCGATAGTAGCGAGTCCGGATTTAACAACGAAAGCAGAAATACTTATTTAGTACAATGTTAAATTGACGGGAGTATAGCTTGCTTTTAACAACCTCGTTTAAAACAAGCAATAATTTGTTTCAGCAACATTTATTCGTAAATTTTCTATTAACCTCCATTTCAATTTATCCGTAATTGAAAAAAATACTTAAACACTTCAAAGTTAACCGTAAATTATTGATAAATCATAAATCCCGTAAACAAGTGATGATGGCCTTTTATTTTACTTGGTGGGACAAGAAAGGCATTTGAAAATAATAGCATTATTATCACTTCTGAGATACTTTCGATTATATTTCAGCTCAAACTCCAGCGAAAGAAGATGAAACAACATCGAGAAAGCGACGATGATAGCAACGAAAATGCGATGAGTTTCAACCTGAACATAGTCAATTTCCTTCAGTGTTCACAAATACTTCACACTTTTTTCAATGGCCGACGTGCAACTAACGATACTTTCTGAGTCATGAATGCTTAAGAAACAATAGCACGAGAAAGAGACAACACGAGAGTTCGAAACACGTTAACCAACTTATTTGGTACTGTACAGAAAAAAAAACTGCATGTACAAAATTTTATGATTTTTTTCTACAAACTCGTTTTCACAAGCACTCGATATAACAAGAAAATGTTGCGATCCATTTTTTCTTACTATTAGCAAATTTGACTGATGAATTTTGACTTCGTCTTACAACGACATTATCACATCTTGGAATATACAATAATTAGATATAGCGTTTTTCACTTTTTTTACTTCTAAATGTGCATTTTTTTCCAGCACATATTTACCCGTATGCATTAACAATTCTACTGGAAATGTTTCTACTACATGCTAAATACTTTTAAACTATTCTTTAAAGCCCCGGAAAGCAGTTGTCTGAAATTAATTCGCAAATGTGTGACAACATGCCATGTTTTTCTTTTCCTAAGTTCCCAGAATAATATTTGTAGCCGATCTTTACGTAATTTTTCAGTGCTTGAAGTTTTAGAAAAATAAATTAGTTTTTACAGTTATTAAATCTTTGCATCACACTTTGTTCAGTCAAAATTTCTAATTTTAAAAATATTGGATATTGGATTAACTTTCTTACGATAGTTAAAAATTATACTTTTTTTTAATGTATCAGCTATGCAATAATAATATGGAAATTTTCAAATAACGTTGCATATGGATTTTATATAAAGTAATGGCGTTGATAAATTTGAAAGGAGCTACTTTTATTTATACTGCGACAAGAAAACGTAATATGCACCATAAAATATGCATACTCGTTTTCTTTGGCTCGTAAGGTTTTGGTTCATAAATCCATGCAAATTTATGTTTGAAACTTTGAAATGAAACACTTCACAGCCACAATAAATCTTTAACATTCAAGTAAGAAACACGTTTTGAACGGGGAGAAGTATTTTGCTCATAATAATATTTTAAATGTGGCTGAATGCCATTCTAGGAAATTATTCTAACATTTCTTAAACATAACACAGCAGTATAATAATTAGGATTGGATTAGTCTTAATAGTAAATTGAGTAAAGTATGTGTTGAAAAAATCAACTGTAAATAAAATACCTCCTTTAGTACTGCTGATGAGAACTTATTATTTCATGCTGAGGAAAAGTTGCTTCAATATTAAAGGCACTTTTGATTGAGGCACTCTTCCAACATTAATTAATCCTTAGTTTGAAAAATGAATTATTATCAGCCTTGAAATAGCTGAATCGGAATATTTTTCAAATTTGAAACAGACAATGACAAATGAGGAATGTAATAAAGGTTTTCACACAGTAGCGTGTAAATGATCTCCGATTTAAAGGTAAAACAAAACTACAGAGACTTTCAATTACTTGTTTCATTTAATATGTACTCTGACTGCAAACTGCTTGTGGGACAAACAGCCATAATGAATAGTTTAAATTTTAATACTCAATAACGCTTTGTCACCTTCTAAATTGGTAAATTACGAGTTGCCCGTATCGCCCTTTGTGGGTTACCAAATTTAGAAAATCGATCGAACGCTTAAGTGACAGCCGAGGGGCTTTGGGTGAGTTACTCAATACAAGGATCAAGTGTTGAGCAAATATAAATATATTTCTGTTTACTCTTATTAGAATTTCTTTTTTAGGTACAATTCATGTTTTCCATTTCTTTAATAATTAGGTATCAAATGTTAATAATGCGCAATAGCTATTTGTAGAAAGTTATCCTGAGTCGCGACCAGACTTGTTATGATTGGGAAAAAATAGAAAAAGGATAAATAACTCAGTATTAATAGGAATATGTCATTTAGCTATATAGGGAATAAATATGTTTCAATTACCTCTGTATATTAAAAATATAGTGTTCATGTATTTGCACATGAGCAGAGACCGACAAATACTAAAATCTTAGGAGCCAGAAAAATATTTTAGGGGCCAGAGAAATAATTTCTCAGAGCGTATAGGAAAATTAAGTGTAACATAGCTTCTGAGATTCTTGTTCTGAAATAACTAGTCACCAAAGTACTTTTGGTCGCCCAGGATTTGTCAGATTCTGTATGTGAGTGGGTGAATTTACTTGATTTTTCACAAACTGCGTATAGAGTAATGAGCCGTCTATCCCCTTCCCCCTCCTTCCTTATAGCTTTTTGAAATGACGGGATTGATGATGATAAAACTATTTTTAGCGGCAACAATTGTTAAAAATTATTTGAAAAAATTTCTGTATTTCATTATCTTTCAACTATGGTTACTTTTTTTCCGTATGAAACAGAAAGTATAAATATATAAAACGGATACATGATACGGATTATTCATGATAGTTTCACTAACGCACTTACGGAGTGTAAAAACGTTAATGATATACCAGAAGTACCATTTTAAATTCAATGAAGAACACAGTATTCAAAGCAAAAAATGAGCCATGGAAATTATGCAAGTACTTGAGGATTCATAGCGCTTCCTTTTAATAAATAACTACAATCTTCAACTACTAAACAAACATGGTATATCCAAGTCCTACTAAACTTTCTTACTCTACATTGGTTCATTTAGTTAACAACTATCTGTCTGATATGTTTATCAGAGCCTTATTAATGAAGGGGCACGTGGGGCACGGGCCCCTCCTCTTAGATTTAAAGGGGGCCCAAAATACCCTTATTTTATCCAACGCCTCCTAAATACTAAATACCTACTGTATATTTTACTAAAATGCCTGCTGTATATTTTACTATTAATACTAAAAGCCTACTGTGAATGTCGACGTATATTTTTCTCTTAATTTGATAGCATTATTATTACTTTTAGTTCGATCTTTGCTCAAAACTTTTATTTCATTCTGGTATTGTAAGAATACTCGTAACATGCAAGTGATATGAAGGGGGGGGGGGGGCTGAAATAGAAATGTGCCCTATGTCTAATGTCAGAATGATCGGGCTCTGATGTTTAGAATTCTTATTTGTTTCCCATACCCCAGACATATGAGTATGAGTAAAAATAAATACATAATATTACAAAATGTTCGCATTAACTAATTTCTTCACTGAGTGAACCATAGCAAAAAAATCCAATCTTTATATTGACGTATGACATTTAGGTTAACGACTGCATCCCACTCCGTTAGAAAATATCACCCTAAAGAGACGGAAATCAATGTGATATTTCCTTTCCCGTTCTTGTCTTATTTCTTCGTATCGCCCAGCTACAAGCTATTTTCTTTTCAAGAGCCCCATATTCCCACCGGAGACTAACATTGAATCTGGTCTAGAAAAACAGTTCGGTCTGATTTATAAGGCACAAATGGGAATCCAAGAATGCAGTTCGATTGAATAGGCAATTTGAAGGAGCAACAGAATGCAATCTGTTTCGGAAAAACAGATGCAATAATTAAGCATTGCGGGACTAAGCTGCGTTAGATTTCTGTTTTGTATTTGTTACATTATTGGTGAATTAAGTCGTGTACAAGACAAAATAGATTTATGTATACCTTGTTTTGATGCTGCTATGATGGTACATTAGAAAATTGAACTTAATATAGGACTAACGACCCCAAATGGATATATTCATTTTTGCTTCAAACAAGTCCTCAAAATATTTTTTTTTTTTTTTTTTTGTAAATTTTAAAAAGTTTACTCATGGACACTTTGGACCATTTTTCGCTCTAAAGGAAATTACAGCTCTACTTAGAGCTCAAAGTTTAACCATCCTGACGTTTTTTTGAATGAGGGTGTGAACATGATAATAATCATTCGGAGACGGTTGGCAAACTTTAAGTTATTCACAAAACATAATATCTCGTTCATAGTTAACGGCGGTAAAGTTCTGCAAGCCTTTTAAAATGTATAAGACCATTACATGATCTAAATGTTGGTTATTAGAATTTCAAAATTTGCATATGTATTTTGTGATCCATTTCTTCAGACATTTAACAGTACATCACTATTTATTTAATGTTTTAATTTAAACGAAAGGCATTCGAAATTCTAAGTGCACCTTGTGACTTTGGTGACACTTTTGATGCGTACTACACAAATTGGAACTTCTGAAACTGGTTTTCTTTTGCCTTTATGATTACATTTTGAATGTAGAATTAAGTATATTGAGTATAATTGAGTATAGTTATCTACTTTTCTACTTACCAAAGCAAAAGTGTTCATATCATCTAGTAATACATTGCTCACAAACAATATCTACTGTTAGTAAGTTACGTTTTGACTAAGAGTAGAGACGCTATTAAAACCTTAATTTGTATACGTGACAGAAATTGGTTATCTGTGACATCAAAATTGGTTCAATTACTGTTGATTTAATTTCACTTCCACTTACCCGCACTGACGGATTGTTTGATGACATGCAAGAATTAATTTCCTGTGGACTACGAGCCTATAACGGTCCAATTTTCGAAAATGTTGCACAAAACTGCGTTTTAATAATTGCTTGAAGTTTCTTACATCAATTCCAGTACTAATAGATAGATAGTTAATGAGCTGAAACTAAAGTAATTTAAATAGTGCTTAGCTATCTTATTGCTTTATTTAAAAAAATGAAGTCTGCGTCATTGTACTCATGAAAGACTTAGAAAAAATATAGTATTGCAGTTTCTCAAAGTTGGTATGCACGTTTCATTTTGCATTCAAAAAACGAAATTATATTTTGTAACGAAATTATATCATCGTTAAAAAACTACTTTCTAATTTAGTAAATAGTTCCTTTAGATGAATTAAATTATCAGGTCAAGAGCACACTATTATTACCCAGGTTCTAATTCGCTGATTGCAAAAAAATAACTTGTTTCTTGTCTAATGAGCAGCTAAAATTTCATTTCACATTTAAATTGCAATTTTTTCTGATAAAACTGCTTGCCTTATACAGCTGATTTGTGTCTTTATATTTTCTTGCTTTCTTCAAACAGCTTCTGTCGTTGCCTTTCAATAAAAATATCATAAAAACTTGAAGTAGATGCTTGAACAATCTTCAATAGAGCTTTTAAATCATTTTTAACTACTATGATGCTTTTATGATGCCATTGTTCATACATTCAATTGCAAAATTGCTTTCATTCTCATTTTTCTATTTCCTGTCCAATAAGATACAGTTTCACTGGAGATACATGTTTTGTTTCAAGCTAAAATGTATTCGTCCAATATGTTAGAATTCGATCATCCCTCTGTTACCACATAATTGCTCAACTGTTGCAACAGAATTGTTATTCCGTTACCATTATATATCACGGCTACATATGATTGGAAATGATATTTAATTTCTTATAATTGATGTGCGCTCGTAATTACCACCGTAAAAGGAAATCAGTGATTAAGCTGAAGTAATGTTAAGTAATGAATTTGTAGTTAAAAAGTATTTGAAAAAGTTTTAGTATTCTAGTTGAATTTTTGATAGTATAAGAAGTAAATATAAAAATTAAATTGAAAATTTAAGTGCTTTTATGTAGTCTAAAGTATAAAGCATCATTGTAACGTTTACATTCAAAGAATAATTAAAAATTGACTATAATCAAAATCAGTAAATTTTTGTATTGTTTAAAATTTACAAAATACCTAACTTTTGCGGGCAATTCTTCAAAACTTTCAATATATGTTTTTAAAAACATTTTGTAAAATTAACTTTAGAATTTTTTGAGTATTTAATATAAAATTGTTGACGGAAAAAAAAAACATGAGCGATGTCGGTTTTTTTCTTCTGGAATTAACGTTTATAATTGAGATTTATTTTCTTAACGACATCTCAAATCCAACCTTACATTTTCAATTTTGAGAAATTAATAGTTTTGTATAATACAGTAACGTAGCCACCAAATTTAAATCCATATTAGTTCTAATAATGTGAAAATGTTGCTAAAACTTTCAAGTTAATTCAAGCAGTTGCTGTATATTTTAAAGATTCTTTTTATTTATTTGTTTATTTATTACCAGTATTATTTTTTGTTTTGTTTTTTGAGGAAAGTTCGAGTTGGCACTGTGTAAACTTTAGCGCAGATTACGATCAGGTTAAATGTGGCTTAACCGAATAGTGCAGTTCCGTCGTTCCATACTTAACCAAATTTTGCAGAGTGTAAAATAGTTTCTTATAAATTTATGCATGAGTTTTAGAGCAGTAGTGGTAGAAGTAAGACGAGTAACTGTTGCTAGAGTATTGCTTCTGTTCGTCATTGCAACTTGCTTGCAGGACGCAACTTGTAGGGATACAATATGCTTCAACTTGAATTTTCGGGTTAAACCGAAAAACAAGGCAATCAAAGTTTCCTGCTCAAAGGAAACTTTTTGAGCCTTGTCGACTTCTCAAATTTCTGTTAAAGTAAAAATAAAGAGAAACATTACGTCAATTTGTTAGCGTAGTCTTATTGATACGAGTTGATGAGAATCCAACACACACAGAATTTTAAAGCATTTCTGAATACCTAATTTATTTCCTTAATTTTTTACATCATGTATTTCAAAAAAAAAAAAAAAAATCCCTCGAAGCTCAAATTTCAAGCAACTTGCTTCAAGCTTTGCAATGCTTCTTGCGTACGCTAAAATATTTTTTCGCTAGTTTTCATATTCTGTCAAATAAATGTTTCATCGAGATAAACTGAAAGTTATTAGGATTAAATTTCAAGTTTAATATAGAAGAAAAATACTTGATGATTTCTGGGGCAAATCAGTGAGCTTCAAAAAGATAAATTTATCTATGATTCATTTTCATGTCTTTTAGGTTTGTTACGTACCTCTTAGTAAACGAAGTTTTGAATATTTGTATAGTAATATATATTTTTGAAATAAATAACTGTAAATGCTTCTCTACAAATTATCAGATACAATATTTATTCATTACATCTGCAATTTACTTTCAAAATTACATTAGTTAATATGCTCCTAATAAGAGTATAGATTTTTAGGAAGAACAGTTCATTTTGTCTCCCGTTTAGGCAAACCAGTGTTTGAATTAAAAATATATTTTCCTAGGCAATTTTAATTTCCATTCTGCTGTAGATCTACTCTTAACTTATGAAATAAGACTAAAATCGCGCTATAGCAGACTGGGCAAAAGAAGCCACCCCTGGCCAATTAGAGGTTAGTTCAAAAATTTTTAGTTTTTTAAGCTGCACGGTCAACATTTAAGTGGATTCTAAATTAACTCAAGGTCAGTAGAAACTGTTTAAATAATTTATATTCTCTTCGGTTAAATTCTTCACTGGCGATGAATCTTTCAAGTAAGTGACTGACTTACGTTCGTGTATTTTTTAAATTAATGTTCATGGCACTCCTAATAATGTGAAATGCACTAAATGTTTTATTTCATCAAAGTTTTATCCAAGAATTGATTAACAAAATATAATAATATGTTTTTAAAAAGATATAAGCGAAAATTTATCTGAGATATAAACTAATTTTACTGTTATTAAAAATATCGTAGGTTTAAAAACACATCCCACCTGTTATAAAATTAACGTTAGTTCAAATTTAACTTAGAAAAACTACTCTTGCATCTATGCAAAATATTGTTTTAAGAAGTTAATGGTAGCTCTTCAATTATTATAGCAGTAAAATGAAATCAAAACTATGAAAAAGAAATGGATATAATTCAACTGTCCGAAAAAAAATCATTTTCTATAACACGAAATGTTATTTTTGAAAAAGGACCATAAATTAGATTGTAAAAGTAAAATAATAGTTTTAACTTTTCAAAAGTCATGCAGTGGTGAAGCTAAACTTTAGAGGAGTGGGAGCTTTGTATTTCCTATCAATAGCTAAAATTATACTTGTCTAACTGTAAAGTATATCACATCTGTAAACTGTAATATAATAGTTGATTTATTTGCTACAACTTTAGGTCTGACAATGAATTACTCTCTGAGAGAAGATCGCTAAAACCAAATGTAATTTCAAATTATATTTTCCCATTAATATTTTGATTTTTTCATTTTGAACAGCTTGTTGATGTATTGGGAGGATGTAAAAGTTGTCGAACTTTCAAACACTTTTACAGGGTGACAAGAAATAACTTGGACACACATCGTACATTATAACTTTGTTGCTAATGAAAATATTGCGACCAAACTTCAAAATAAGTATGAACACATTATTTTGTCCAATATATTTAAACGCTTTTAAATTGGCTACCGTTAGTATTAATACAGAGCTTTAGACGTGTCACGAAATTTTCGGCTATGGGCCGCAACTCACTCATTGATATTTTATCCCTTTCCTTCCACAAGGATTTTTGTAGGAATGCCAAAGTTTTATCAGGTTTAGTACACACCCTTGCCTCCAAGATAAACCAAACAGAATAATCCATTGGGTTCAAATCTGGGGAATACGGGGGCCATACTTGAGCTTCACTAAAGTTCAGAAAATGTGTCTTGCATCAATCTTGAGTGTCCTTAGCTCTGTAAGCATGTGCAAAAGCCTGTTGGAAGGATCATCTTTGGTTTTCAAAGACCTTTTGTGACCAAGGTAAGACAGCATCTTCCAAAATGGGTTTTCGGTATGTTTGCTGATTATTTTTTATCCCTTGATTAACAAAAACAAGTGGTGTTTCCCCACTAGCACATATCCCACTCCAAACCATTGCAGATAGGGGTCGTTGACGCCAAAGAGTTCCAGGTGCTTCAGCTGACCAAACTCTATCACTATGGCTATTTTGAGCTTGTTCAGTTGAGAACAGTTTCTCATCTGTGAAGACCAATGTTTTCCATCGATCATCTACGACTCGCTTTAACAGTTCTTTCCTCTTTTAAAATCTTGTGAGTTTGTTCTTTGGTGCTAGCTTCTGAGAGACTTTCATTTTGTAAGGGGGACCAAGCTCAACTATTACCATCAAACGAGTGGTTTCTGCATTGATTTTCACCCCTCTAGCATCCTTTCTCATTGAAATCCTAGGATTTCGAAAAACTAGCTTTTTGATCAATTTTTGGTCGCTAGATGTGATAACTGTGCTTTTTCTTCTTCTTCCTGACCTTTTATCATCGTGTTCGAGTTTTTAACCTTTTAATTGAGTAGGGAACCGCGTGCTTAGCCACTTTTAATCGTTGCACAATTTCACATTTTTTTCGTTTCTTGCTTATGTAATTCAAGTATGGCAGATCGTTTGATAACCATAATGGTTATCAACACTATCTTACACCTTTTAGTAGCTTTCTAGAGTCGATTCTCTATCACAATATCATAAAAAATTCAGAAGATTTTACAAATATTTGGTTTGAAAGTTCGTCCAAGTTATTTCTTGTCACCCTGTATTTTTCAATCATAGAGGTTTTTTCGACATTTAAAGATGTCGATAAATTGAAGAGATAGTGTTTCGACCAAAAGTGGGTTAGTTTTGACCCTTTGTATTTATAGACGATATGCACCTTTAGCGTCATATTGTTTCCGGTTAAAGTACCATGTATTTGTTATATTGCTGACTTTGGGCTTAGTTAAAAGCTTAATGAAGTCAAAAATTTAAGCGACGCCGAGTATTTAATCACATCCTACATCATGCATACAGTTGGGGAGAAACAAAAATGAATTGCTCATAACCTCATAGTTTTTTTTACGTACTGCAATTTACTCGCAAGTAATTTAACGACATATCTCTCTTTCTCTTTTAAAGTTAGAGAAATGACATCGAAATTCGTTCACATATTAAGACTTTGTGTAGTTCTTTGTATAAGTTCGTCTGAACATTGGTTTAACGTTTAAAACCAAATGCTAAAAATTCATTTAAAAAGAAAGTAGTTTCTTAGTTATAAACTTTTTTGACCAAACTTCCGTCGATGTAGAAGACAAAAATTTTGACTGAATGCATTTTGCCTCTTTAGTATAATTTTTAAAAATAAAACTGCAGTTTTTCTCTCCTTAAATTACCCCTCCCCTAAAATTATTTTGAATTTCATTTAAAAGTCTTCTTAAAATAATTACAAATCCATGCTTTGCTGTTAAAACACACACACAAACGCACATAATACATAAATAAATAAATTTACATTTTTCAAACTCATGGCTACGTTCCCTAAAATTACCTTATTAGTTTTAAGTAAGAACTACATTTAATTTAAGTTAAAAAAAATATATTTATTTCCCATTTTTAAATTAAGTTAAAATAATTAACCTGGGTTCACTTACGTTTTTCAACACAAAGGATTTTTTATCTTGCTCACCTTCCTTCAGAAAACAATGTACGACACAAAGTTTACTGAAAAGATTTTCAAGATGTTGCCTTTCATATAAAGAAATATTTTTGAAAATTATTGATGAGCTAATTATTAGATTCTGAAGAAAATTGATGTTACAGTTTCAATTATGCACTTGGCTAACTTTAAATCGCATAATAACTAAATGTACAAGAGATCACTGGAAGGATTTAAAACATGTATTTTCTTAATATTTGTCGTGTCACCAGCCAATAAATCTTCATTAGCATAATGGGCTTTAATCGAAAATTAATTAACAGAATCTTAATTTTGGCAAGCAGACATTTGGATTTTTAAAAACGTCGAGAAGATAATTATAAAAGTATTGATCAAGATTTACATTTGTAGACGTGGAATTTAGGGCATTCTTCGAGAGTATTTTGAAAATATTCATGTAATTATCTTTTTCCAGTTGGGAAAGTTGCGTAACATATTTTCTTTCACAAAATACTTCTTTTGCACTTAGAGATGCTAATAACCAGGAAATTCTTTTCCAGTTGATTTTAGTACAGATGTTGGTTATTTAGATTTAGGTAAATTCTTATATTAATAATTAAATTATGAGAAAATTACCAACTAAAAAAAGTTATGTATTGATATTTATAAATACTTAATAACCAACAAATATAATACGAGTTTTTGGATTAAAATATGTATTTAGTACAGATCAATTTCATAAAAATCTGAACAAATACTCAACTGAAAATCAAGGTATTCTAAATTAAGATATGATTCTGTTAGATGTGTAAGTATAAAATGTATTTAGGTATAGTTTAATGTATACTCGCTGTACTTATTTCAGTATTGATTTATTGTCTAACATGTTGTTAATTAGAAAAGCTAACAAGCGAACTGACAAAATGAAAACAAGCTGTTTAAAAAAGTACTTTTTTTATTTTACTTGAATTCTTACTGAAATTATTTAGAATGACTTTTTAAGCTATAATTACAATTGAAGGGTATAAAGGTAATATGTGACAATTTTTGAAAAACTTACTTCTAAAAAAATTTCTCAAAGTCAGGAGGAGCAATTAACCCCCCTGCCCCCCTAAATGACAGGCCTGGATTGTGGCATGTGACTGGTTTTCTAGTGCCTTATTAAGAGCTAGTTTTTCTAGTACTATGCTGTATATCCTTTTCAAAAATGTAAGACAGTAAGATTTTAGTCCAATATATATTGGATAAATCATAATTTTGGCAAACTTAATATCGTTCAATCAGTCCGTCATGGCGTTCCGTCAACTCCTCTGTCGTTAATCATCTCGTGGCTGCTCTCGATCTTCAAGTCATTGTATGCTAGGAAAACATGATAAAATGGCAAAAAGTGCGAGGCGCGAGTAAGCACTTTATAAAATTGTTGCAAGAAAATTGAAGGGGCAAGTGAATATAGGTGATATGTGACAGTTTTGGAAAAACTTACTTTTTACCATGGAGGAAGGTGATAAGGTAATATATATATA